>JAVIXY010000048.1:169136-227060 GCA_033030565.1 Fusarium nematophilum | reverse complement strand
AAAAAGAGAGCAGGCACCTTACGACAGCTAAGGGGATAATGGTGGCGGCGTCAGCCCCCCAGATTAAAATGGTCTCCAGTAGATTGTGACCCAAGAACGGCTGTCGACTTCTAGCGGCACCGGAGGGTTCTCGATAGCAAGGACATTCCTTGGCCATTAGGAGGTGGCGCCAGATTCTCCCACATTCCTTGTCCCGGTGCTTCCCAATAATCATTTTCCTAACCCCCCCCCCCTTTTCTACGGAGTAGCCACTGTTTCTCTCTTCGCACTCCGGACTGCCGCGACAAAAGAAGGTTAAACGCAATAACCAAATTCCCCCCTCCCCAAGTTAACAAAACTTTTTGGTGTTGTATCTTTGTCTGTTCAACGCTTCACCATCCATTCTTTATTTTTTGACGTCGAATTTCTCAGTGTAACTCCTGTTTCTTTTTCACTCGCTTGTCCAACGTTCCTATCGCATTAACGACTCTTCCCCCCCCCTCCCTCACGCTCGCTATAACCTCTCCAAAATGGCCGCGGACCAACAGCCCCCAGCCGAGACTCGCCCTCCCCCGTCTCGAATGAAGGTCGCCCTCACCGTGCTCTTCCACTCATCCTGCGCCATCTGGAGCACCATCCTGTCCAAGTCGGCCCTCAACGGCGTCGAGGCCCCCGTCACGTTGCTGGCGCTGCAGACAACCATCCAGGTCCTTCTCCTCACCACCATCGGCTCCGTCACAGGATGGATCAAGCTGTCCCGGCCGGCAGGGGTAAGTCAACTCGTATTCTTTATACGTCATTATCATCATGAGTCTAATAATCGCAGGCCTGGCTTGACCTCCTCCCCCTCACCATCGCGCGTCTCGTCGGCATCCTCGCAAAGACATACTGTCTCGCCTCCGTCAACGCGTCCGTGTACCAGATCGCCCGCGGCCTCCTCCTCCCCTTCACGCTGTTCCTGTCCCTCCTCGTGCTACGACCTCGCCCGTACTACCCGCCCCTGTCTCTGGTCGGCTGCGCCATGGTCATGGCCGGCTTCGGCACCGGCATGATGGCCGACTACAGCCAGATGCTCACCTCTGGCAAGGGCGTCCTGCTGGGCGTGGGCTCCAGCTTCACCACCGCCGTCGAGTCCGTCGTCGTGAAGCGCTTCCTCGGCAAGTCCCAGGAGGGCATGTGGCAGATGGTCTGGATGTCCAACTGCATGGCCGTGCTCTTCTACATCCCGCTGCTGCCGCTGTCCGGCGAGATGGGCACCATGGCCGGCCTGTTCTTCGGCACCGGCGAGCCCGAGGCTGACGCCGCTGCCGAAGGTGTCGGCCGCCAGTTCCTCGGCTCCGCGTGCCTGACGGGCCTGTCGGCCTTCCTGCTCACCATCGCGACCTTCATGCAGATCGAGGTCACCAGCCCGACGACACACATGATCGTCACGGCCGCCCGCGGCGTCGCACAGAGTTCGCTTGCCGTCGTGCTCCTCGGCGAGCTCCTGACCGCCGACCGCGCCGGCAGCATGGCCCTCATCCTGAGCGGCAGCGCACTCTACGGATGGGCCCGGGACCGGTACCAGCAGAGCAAGAAGCCCGCCGCCGGGAGCTACCAGCTCCTCCCACGGGAGGAGGCTCAGACCGACTCGGACAGCAAGGAAGCCAAAGAAGTGAGATCGGCGTAAAGTGGTCTTTTTTTTTTTTGTCTTTTTCCTTTTACCTTTTGGACTGGGTGGGTTGGGTTGTCTTTTTTTTTTTTTCGGGGTGTGGGAGAACAAGGTGTTTTAGACAAACGGGACAAAAGGTCGGGGCTTCCGTTTAATTATTTTATACTCTATAGACATAGAACATTTTTTTTTGTTTTGCTATGTAATACCATGGAGCGCAATTTTTTGATCCTGCGTCGGCCATTCCTCTTTTGAGCCGCCAACATGCCATTGATAAGGTAATTCTCGTATACAACCAACATGATAATTTAATCGGCTCACAGCTTCGTATCCGACTGGTTGATTCGTAAGTTGAGAGGGTCGCTTGGACGAGCAACTCCGCTTGATCTTATCGAGAGCCCCACGCAATCGAGTTGAGAGATAGCGCAATGAAGTTGTGAATGGCAGAGTAATTGATCATGTTCGGGTTGAAACTACCTTAGCGCAGTGAAGTTGCGAATGGCAAAGGAGACTAATTGATCATGTCAAGGCTGAAACTACCTTCAAACTAGCTGGCACTCAATCGGAAATATTCAATCGTATTCGAGAAAAAAAAAATTAAGTCTGTTCATGCATGGATAGTAACACCCCGAAACATACATAAGCCGCTCATCCTGATGCCCGATCATTGAGAATGCCGCGTAATAGTACACATAATGAAACCCCCAAACCCCGCCCGATCATCTAATAGTTAGTTTTTTTCCCGCTACAGCTTGTCAAGCGCCTCGGAAATCCACGCCTTGACGTTTGCCCTGTTCTCCTCCATAAGGTTGTTGGAGGTCTCCCGGACCCGCTGCCTCCTCTTAAGGAAGCCCGCCCTGTCGCTAACGACGCGCTCGATAACGTCCATCTCACCCTCACCGGGGCGAGCGACCCAGGTAGCATCCCGGGGGAGATAAGTGTAAGATTTGAGAAGCTCTTCACTGGCGACCAGCGGCGCTCCGGCGATTAGCGAAGCGGGCACGGTCGATGAAGCCTTGCGGTCATAGTATGTGTCGGACGCAAAGGCGGGGATGATGGAGAAGGACTTGGAGAGGAGGGCGTAGAAGTCGGGGTAAGAGAGACCCTGGTCGAAAAAGATGTTGTCCTTTACGTGCTCGGGCACCTGGGGCTGCTTTCCATGTCCGATAACATGGAGACCGACCCTCTCGGGGGTGTGGTCCGCGTTGGACTCGTTGGCCTTTCGGATGACGCTGCCCAGGTGGTTGAAGATGCCGTTGTAGTCGCGGCGGCCGGAGGAGTAGTCGCCCTGCATGGCGAGGGAGATGCCCTTCTTGACGTCGAACTCGGGGACGTCGACGGGGAAGACGGGAGGGAGGACTCGGGTGGTGATGTTGGCGATGGAGAACCACTGGGGCACGGTCTTGTTGAGCAGGTAGTCGACCGTGTGCTGGCTCAGGCCGATGAAGTCGAGCCTGCCCTGCTCGGCCCAGCTGCGGGCCATGTGGACAAAGTTGCTCTGGCCCCATCGGTCGGCGTGGTGGATGGTGCAGAAGAGGTGGGTGGTGCCGTTGCGGAGCAGCTCGACGAGGGGACCGGTGGCCTTGGGGCGGATGACGTCAAACTCGCACGTCGTCGAGACGAGGACGTGGGGAGCCTGCTTCCTCATGGCGTCCGGGAAGTCGTTGAACGAGTGCGTCGTGACGTTGGCCTCGAGGCTGAAGTTGCCCATGATCTCCTTCATGTGGAAGCGCTGGTGGGCAAAGTAGAGGTCCAGCTGCGTGTTCGGCTGGCCGCCAAAGGCGTGGACGAGCGCCGCGGCCACCTCGTCGTGCGTGCCCGTCGACTCCATGAGGGCTATCCGGAGGGGCTCCCTGCCCTTGCTGCCGCCGCTGCTGCCGGAAGATCCTCCTCCCCTCCAGGACGAGAGGACGCCGTCGTCGGTGGTGAAGGGGATGCGCCAGCTCGCCGGCGGGCGCGGGATGGAGCCCCAAGCATCCTCCTTGAAGCAGAGGAAGAAGACGGCGAGGGCGAGGAAGATGGCTAGCCAGAGCAGCGAATAAAACCGCCGGGGAAGAGCTATGGCCGTCATGTTTGCTTGGCGACTCTTCTTCTCCTGCAAACGAAGACTTTTTAGAAAAATGGAAACTGGTTAGGAAAAAGAATGGACGACGATTGAATTAAAAAAAGTCAAGGAAGCAGCATAGTTCCCCCCCAAAGCCGCGCGTTGGAGAGAGCCAAGTTTTTGGCAAAAAAAAAGAACATGGGGATAGGGGGTTAAAGTGACATACAAGGGGAGGGGGTGGGGCCTTCCTTCTGGCTCTCTTCAGGCTTGCTAGCGCTTAGATTCATACCCTTAGCGGCTCCCCGAGGGGTACGCTTAGCATGTGCGTCTCTCTGCGCTCCAGAATGGCCTGCGCATTCCCCGGCTGAAATATCTATGCACTTAGGGGGGCGGGCTGCCCTCGAGAGAAGGTCCAATTGGGCACTTTGGTGACGATTGGTAGTACTAGCGAATTGGGGGGTTCCTCCCTACCTACCCACGTAGTTCACTCTCAGCTTCCGTTTCTTTTCTTTTTTCTTCTTTTTTCTTGGGTTTTCCTATTCCAATTCTTCACACGGCTGTCAATCACTAATTGCGACGAAACCCACTCCGTAGTGCAAAGAGTCTTGGGATCTTCATCGCCCCCGAATCAACCCCTGACTAGACTCAAACAAACAAGTCAATCGTTTAAGCCTGCTTTGATGTGCTCGACGCGTCAACCTGTTGCATTGGAATCTGCCGCGAAACGCTCAGCATAATCTCGCTGGTGCCAGGGATAAGGGGGGGGGCCGCCATCCGGGCAGCCAATGATCGGGCCGCCAGAGCAAGGATTGTCAGCCTTCCAAGGGCAGAAGGACAGATAAGGGAAATCCCACTTTACAGAAGCAGATTGAACAAGGCAAGGCACAAAATTACCGCAGCCACCTCCTTATCCTCGCACAATTCCCCACGTGATCCACTGGCCCTTGTAATAGGGAGGCGGAAGGATGTCGTTTGGCGGGAGGATCAAGGTGAGAGAGAGGGCCAGGGTGTCGGTGTGTTAGAGATTGAAGCTACGACCATTAGACGAGGGCAAGGAATGTTGATCCTTCAAGTGGGTTTATTTGAGTTGTTCGCAATCAGTACAGATAAAGTTTCGGTCTCGAGCAGGTTCAGTGAAATGATGGATTCTTTTATCATTAACTGGTTCTATAGCAGCGTCTTTCTATCGCTTGCTGGTGCCTCATTTTGGTCTGAACACATAAGGAAAACTATACAAATGCCATGATGTGACAAGTAATACAATGGATACTCCGTCGTTTGATCCTGATTCCCCCCGAGTCCAAATCCCGATCCCAAAATGGCCCATGATGAGAATGAAGAGAAGAAAAAAGAAAATAGAAAAGGGAAACCCAGCCAGCTCGGAACCAAACGTACAAACACTCTGGCCAAAAACACGAGACTGTTTTAGCTCTGCTTGCCCGCTGATGCTGAACCTGCCGAGCCCGCTCCCGGAGCCGGACTGGTAGCCCGGTCCTCGGTCTCGAACCAGAGCCGGGCGACGTCGAAAGCCGACTGGATGCTGGTGGTGATGCGCGTGCAGGCACAGTCCCTGGTCCACGTGTTGTGGAAGTTGAGGTTCTTGCCGAGCTTGCTGTCCATGAGGACGTGGGGCACGCCGATGACGGTCGAGAGGATGTGGCCGTGCAGACGGTCGGTGATGACGAAGCGGGCCGAGCCGAGGAGGTCAAAGCCGGCCATGGCCTTTGCCCAGGCGCGCTGGCTCTTGCCGTTCTCGCGGTGCGGCTCGTCCTCCTCCTCGCCCTCGATGCCGGGCGTCTCGGTGAACTTCCAGTCGACCTTGAGGTACGTGACGTTGCCGACAGCACCGCCGAGGTCGATCTTGCCCTCGCCAAACTCAATCTCGGACGAGTCGCCCTCAGAGATCTCGCGGTCCTTTCGGGCGAGGATGAGAATGTCGTGGCTGGGGGGAAGGTTAGCAGGTGCGTCAAAACGGGGGAAAGGGGGGGGGGAATGCAGGGACTCACGTCTTCTTAGTGTTGACCCTCAGGTCGGTC
Source organism: Fusarium nematophilum (assembly GCA_033030565.1). NCBI lineage: Eukaryota > Fungi > Ascomycota > Sordariomycetes > Hypocreales > Nectriaceae > Fusarium > Fusarium nematophilum. The sequence continues at coordinate 221,350 of JAVIXY010000048.1, read as the reverse complement.
CGGTTCCCCCACATAAAGGCGATGTCGGGAACGAGGTCGCTTGCGATACCATCAGCCTCTCCAAAGTTGTCCATGAGCCAGTCGTAGCTGGGCTTGTCGCGGGCGGCGAGCTGCAGGTCGTGGTGCTGGCCAAAGGACTCCTTTGTCGCCTGGATGCGGTCGGGCTTGGTCATGTAGATGCTCTGGGGGAATGCCCGGATGGAGACGTTGGTGAAGGACCGGATCATCTTCATGCGGGACGGCTGGTCCTCCCAGTAGTAATCGTTGAAGTTGCCGCCGCCGGCCATGATGATGCCGGAATGAGGGCGGTGCTCCTCGAGCTTGCGGGTGAACTTTTCAATGTCGCAGTCCTTGCTCATGAAACTGTGATACATGTCAGTCGAGGGCTCCGAGTCGGGTGGCAGAAGTCAAGAGGTGCTTGCAACGCAACACACAACACAAGAGAGTACAAGACAAGGAGGAAAAGAGAAAAACTCACCGGCAAGCCTCCATAGTCTCAATGCCCAGCATGCTGAGCAAGATCTGCTGGGCGGACCAGATGGCGGCATCGCCCTTGTTGCCCGTCTCGAGGTAGCCCCAGAGGTTGGCGTAGCGGATGCCCTTGAGGCGCTTCTGGTAGGCGATGATGAGGCGCTGCTGGAGGTCGTTGACGAGGTCCTCACAGCCGGTCGCGACTGGGATGGACAGGTCGTACGAGATGTCGGTGTTGGGGTCTCTGTCCTCCTCGTCGGCGTCCTCCTCCCCTGCGCCGATTGCGGCCGACGTGGGCTCCGGGGCGGGCTCCTCGGCCGTCGAGTTGCCTTTGTTGGTCGAGGGCCACAGCGAATCCGTACTCGGGAGATTGGCCCTGACGCTGTCGGGTGCCTGGTAGGATACGAGAACCCCAAAGATAAAGAGGAGCGCGACCACGGCGAGCGTGATGCGTCCGAACCGGTTCATGATGGGCATCGCGGACTCTGCCAGGAAGAGAAAGAAAAAAACCCCTGCAACTTGGACCAAAGAATTCAAGGTATCAAAAAGTCGAACTGATCTCGAGGACGAGAAGAAAGCATTTCTCTCTTTTTTCTCTGGGCGGAAGGACAGACGGCATAGCTACATAAAAAGGACTTGTGTCGCCCAGAATCTGGCCGCTCGCCCCCCGAAAGAGGCGCCACCCCACCCGGTCATGGTCTTGGCAGGGATCGCGGTAGCCCCTTTTCCTTCTTTTTCTCACTCAGCTCTCCATGTCTCACGTCTCCTTGCTTGAATGAGTGGCTCCCTCCGAGGGGAAGTGCGATAGGGAGACACCCCTGCTGGAATGTGGGCACTGTACTATCCCTCCCTGCCGTCCCGCAGCTTGGCCTCTGGGCTCTGTGGCTTCCTGTGGCTACAGCACATCCCTGGCACCTGCCAGTGACAGTACCTTGTGGCCAGCGCCTCTCTCTTACGCGCGTTCAGTCCGTAGATTAGCAGGATTCAGATTCCCTCAGTTGGCCCTATACGGAGGTACCGTCCGCAGCACGTAAGGAACACCTTCAGTGGAGGGCCCCTTTATTATAATCCATCCAATTCCAACCCTCCATCATCTCATCCCACGTCTGGGCACTCTTTTTTTTTTTTTCCTTTGCCGACTTTTGATTTCTGGAGAAAACAACGTTTTTTGTGCCGTTCTTCTTGTCCCTCTCGTCACAATCGACAGCCTCGCCCGCTGAACGACCGCCGCCGTTGTTCGTCCGCTCGTTATTTAGCGCATCCGCGATTCTTCCTTGACGAACACCCAAAACCATGGCCGACAACAAAAAGAACGACGACTTTGTGGCGCCCATGCCCGCCGACAACATCGGCGATGGAGACAAGGAGAACGACTCCCTCGTCGGCCGCGGCGAGGGCACCGACGCTCTCCCGCCCAGCGCCTCGGGGTTCATGGCCAAGATTGAGAACAGCGGGCCCTTCTCGATCCTGTCGTACTGCCTGTCGTCCATCAGTATGACCGTCGTCAACAAATACGTCGTGTCGGGTACATCGTGGAATCTGACCTTTTTCTACCTCGCCATCCAGGTATGCAAAGCCATCGCAATGCCGTTGGTATCTTATCGCTAACAACGATGCGCGCCCCGTCCAGTCCATCGTCTGCATCCTCGCCATCACCACATGCAAGCAGTTCGGCCTCATTAAATCTCTGGCTCCCCTCGAGGCCGACAGGGTCAAGAAGTGTACGCCCCCCCTCCAATGCACCACGAGAATAATTGGCCGCATAATTGGACACATCTACAAAGTGGCTGGGCAAGGCTGGCTAACACTGCATTGAACAGGGTACCCCGTGTCGATTGTCCTCGTCGGCATGATCTACACCAGCACCAAGGCCCTGCAGTTCCTCTCGGTGCCCGTGTATACCATCTTCAAGAACCTGACCATCATCGCCATCGCCTACGGCGAGGTCCTCTGGTTCGGCGGCGCCGTCACCCCCATGGCCCTCACGTCGTTCGGGCTGATGGTGCTGAGCTCCATGGTCGCCGCCTGGGCCGACATCAAGAGTGCCATCTCGGGAGACTATAGCGCCGCCACCGGCGACGACGACGCCCTTGCGACCCTCAATGCGGGCTACTTCTGGATGGCCCTCAACGTCTTCTGCTCGGCGTCGTACGTGCTCGGCATGCGCAAGGTGATCAAGAAGATGAACTTTAAGGACTGGGACTCGATGTACTACAACAACCTGCTCACCATCCCCGTTCTGCTCGTCTGCTCCCTCGTTACCGAGGACTGGTCTTCGGCCAACTTTGCAAAGAACTTCCCCGAGGAGACGCGCAACCACATCCTCATCGGGATCTTCTACTCGGGCGTCGCCGCCATCTTCATCTCGTACTGCTCCGCCTGGTGCATCCGCGTCACCTCATCCACCACCTACTCCATGGTCGGCGCCCTCAACAAGCTGCCCATCGCCGTCAGCGGCCTCATCTTCTTTGCCGCCCCCGTCACCACGGGGAGCGTGTCGGCCATCTTCATCGGCTTCGTCAGCGGCATCGTGTATGCGTGGGCCAAGGTGAAGGAGTCCGAGGCCAAGAAGAACTCTCTCCCGACGACAGAAAACGGCCGAGAGTCGTCAAAGTAAATTTGACGCCACAACGGCTTGGCCGTAGGCCGTATGATGACGACCACACGCATGCGAGCATCTCAAATCCCGCGCCGAGAGGCCCAAATCTTGAGGTGCTCGATTAACCGGATCCGTTCTACTTACCAAGCAAGTCTACGCTGGCAGAACGTCCCCCCCTCTGTTGTCTCTATTAGATTTCACCCATGACACGCACGTCCCTCGGCGAGGAACGTCAACGATAATATAGATATTTTCCATCTTTACGTCTAGAATCATCCGAGAGTTCTTTTTTACAGGGGTCAAAACAGTCTAGAAGCGTTTCAATACATCTCGTTTTGGATATTATTTTCTCTGCCCCAGTCCCTCAGGTGGTCTCAGCGCCTGTCGTAAGACGCCAGCTCCCAGGATAATAAAACAACCTTCAGCCCCATTTGCTACGACTGGAGGCTAAGAGGACTGGCATTTTACACGGCAGGGCCTAGCCAAGCCCAGAGCCTGTCTTGGCTCGCAGATGGCCCTCCGAAGTAACACAATTTCTTGCTGCATGTTTGCTGTCAACATAACAGACGCCGTTACACTTGTCAACCCTTGACGAACCCCATGCCTCGAGCAATTTGCATCTCACATAAGCCGCGCATGACAAAACCCCCACCAGAAAAACAATCATCAACTGCTTTCCGTGATGATGCGGAAATCTGCAGCCCCGTCACTTAGCGTACACACATATGTACATATCTTTTTCGAATATTAGCGGGCGTACTTCCTTCGCACACACCCCTAACTCCTGCATCGCCCCGCCCTGGTCTCGATCTACCCAAGGCTGAAAGAAACTAGCGAAAAAAGGCGCCATATAAGCTTACGCGCCGCCGCCAAAATATCCCCCTTTTCGGAATCTGCAATCTTGCCAATCTGATTTATTGCCCCTTGCATTCTTTTTTCTGTGCCCCGTTTTAAGAATATGAGGGGGAGTGGACTTTGCGGCTGTCACTCGATGGTTTTGAATGGAAGAGATGTCTTTTGTTTGGAGGGCCCCCTTTTTGCTTGGGCTTATGGCGTAGACGTTGATGAGGAACGGCCTTGTCCGGCAGGATGTTCCGAGAAGTTGTTCAGACGGTCCCTGGGTTGAGATTGGGCTGTAGTTCTACCAGACAGACTGAGCCTCAGCTGTTCATGAGAAACTACAAGGCAACACGCATTCCTGGCAGCAGAATGTCTCTGCTGTCCCTGGCATCCAAGATTGAGGCCTCAACCTCCCTTCATGCCCACCCTTTGACAGCCTATCATACACACCCGGGATATCACGCCCTCGCGCCTTGCATGCATACAGCCACGTGAAACCAAGAGCCTTGGAAGACCCTAGTGTGAAGTCGAGTTCCGAATGCGTAAAGAGGTAGCGTGAGGGCAAGACCTCTTGTAAGCCAAAAGTTGCTTTTGTGTCTATGTATCAGATTTCATTACGCCATGCCATGCCCGTTTAATCAACCCGTCTTGTTTACTTTTTCATTCCCTTGACCCAAGCGAGATGGAAATCACACGCTGATGGTCCTAAAGACGCTAAACTCCTCTCCCGTGGCCACCAGGCTGCCCGTGATCTGCGGGTGCCAGTGCACCTCCTTTGCGTCCTTGAGGTAGTGCACAAACAGCAGCTGCGGCGGCACGTCCTTGACGCCGGCCGTGTCCTTGCTCTCCTCGTCGTCCAGCTCGACCGCCAGGTCCCACAGCGTGACGGTGTTGTCCCCCGCCGCGACGGCCACGATCGAGTCGTCGGTGGGGTGCCACTCGACGCTGGTGATCTGCTCCTTGTGGAAGCCGAAGCTGGCGATGGGCTGTGGCCGCTGCGAGCTGGCCTTCCACTGGCGCAGGTCCCAGACGGCCCAGACGCCGTCGTCGGCTCCCGACGCGAGCAGGTGCGACGTCTGCCGCGACCACGACATGACGTTGACGTCCACCGACGACACCTGCATCGTGATGGCCGCCTTGCGCGACTTGGACCGCACGTCCCAGATGCGGATGGTGCCGTCGCTCGACGCCGACGCGAAGACGGACTGCTCCGAGGGGGACCACTGGAGCTCCTCCACGCTGCTGCTGTGGCCCTGGAAGGCCCGCGTGTCCGTCACCCAGCCGCCGCCGTCGGTGCGCGTCGTCATGTAGATGAGGCCGTCGTTGTCGCCCGTGAGGAGCTTGCCGCCGGGGACGGTGGGCGACCAGTCGAGCGCGTAGCCCTCGGTCTTGTGGGCGCGGACCGTCGAGATGGGCTTGTTCTGCTGGGCCGTGATGGTGGTCCCGGGGTTGTCGAACGACGCGAGGTGCGGCGTGATGTCGTGGATGAAGACGTTGCTGGACTCGGTCATGGTCGCCGTGAGGGTCGTCCCCGGCCGTCCGGCCTCCTGGCTCGGGATCTGGTGCGTGCGGATGCGGTTGGTGGTCGAGTTGAGCGGGATGCTCTTGCTCTCGAGGATGGGGTCCGAGTCCTCGTCGTCGTCGTCCTCCGAGTCGGAGCCCTCGTCGCCACGGTCCATCTTGCTCAGGCCGCTAAACTTCATCACCATGATCTGGTTGTCCGACGCCTTGGCGCTCTCCGCCTGCGTGCCCGCCACGGTGTACATGGTGGCCGGGTACGCCTTGCGGTTGTCGCCAAGGCCGTCTCGGACAATGTCAAAGGACAGGCATGGCCAGGGCGTGCTGAGGTTGTGCAGCATCTCGTACGTGGTCAGATCGGGGGCGAGGGTCTGGCCGGGTTCCAGCTTGGTCCTTCCAACGATAAAGGTTCCCTGGTCGACATCCATGGCGTCTGATGACTTGTCAGTCGATCATGATTGTCGAGCTCTTGCGGGTGGTGCAGCAGAACACAACTCACCCTTCTCCTCAGCCTCGCGCTCGGCATCAGGTCTTCCATCCACGCCAGCCTCGAGAATCTCATCCTCGCTCTCAAACTCATCCTCGAACTCATCCTCGAACTCGCCCATGTCCTTGTTCTCGTCGATGTCCATCTTCTCGGGGCGGTCGCCGCCCTTGAGAGGCGCATCGCCGTGCTCGGCGTCGGCGGTTCGCTTCGACATGGCTACTAGATGTTTATGACCAATGCGATTCTGTAGGTCAAGGCGATGTCAATTGGCGAGGCAGAATATCGTCCAGGTCGAGGTCAAAAAGTCGTTCGTTTTGAAAGGTTAGTATCCCACCGCACGCCCCAAAACCACAAAAAGATATTTCTGTGCCCCTCCATCAAGTGAAAAAAATTCGGGGACTGACCAACCCCGCCATGACGCGGGGGAGTGTACTTCCGGAGAATTGCCGGCGCAGAACAGAAGTCCATGAGGATGGCTTCCTACGAGAAAGCAGAAACCAAAGATATATTTCTTCTTGCTTGTTCCAGAATGATTCTATTTCAATTCTAAATATTTTCCTTTCTGGGAAATTCGGAATCCAACAGACTTGACTGGATCCCAGCTGCTGATAAATTCATTCCGTATTGCCAGAACTTGTCGGCCCAAGAGCGTATTCACGATCGTATTCGTGTACCTCAAACAGTTGGAATCAATTCACAGAATGAAATCGACTTGCTTGTTTCATGATTCCAAATCTGTTTCTTGTCCTGAATTGCCCCCAGCCAATGACCCCTGCGGAGTTCCCGGGTCATCGCCATCTTTCGGGGGCTCGTGCAATTGTTTTGTCAGCAATGACCCAAAAAATGGCCTCGGAACGATGACGGAGAGCCCCGCGCCCGAGTCGCCGCGCAAAATTGTGTCATTCTACCCGACTTATTCATCACCCACCGAAACCAAAAGGCTACCTAACAAATCAATTCGATCAACTGCAGCTCTCAGCAGCCTATATAACCCTCATCGGACCCTCTTGCGATCCACTCTCGACATCGTCCACTTACCTCCAACCACTTCAACTCTACCAACTCTTATTAACCCTCCCTCAAACAAACCATCCCCCCCCCCCCCCCACCAAAACCCCTCACAACAACCCATCACCATGTCCGCCAACGTCACCGACATCAAGACAAAGGCTCAGTTCGACGAGCTCATCAAGTCGACCCCCTACGTCGTCCTCCAGGCCCACGCCACCTGGTGCGGCCCCTGCAAGGCCATCTCGCCGCTCTTCAACAAGCACGCCGACGCCCTCGCCGTCCCCAGCAAGTACGCCTTTGCCCGCTTCGACACCGACGACGTCCCCGACCTGGCCTTTGAGCTCGGCATCCGCTCCGTCCCCGCCTTCTTCTTCTTCGAGAACGGCGACAAGGACGAGACCGTCAACGGCGCCGTCCCTCCCGCCCTCAAGAAGGCCGTCGAGGCCCGCGCCGAGAAGCTCAAGGCTGCCGAGGCTCCCGCCGACGACGGCGCCCTCAAGACCGACGAGAACTTCTAAGTCGGCCCCTGAAGCAGCCGGCCGAGAAACGTATATCGGTCGGGCTTTAGGACCAGAGCCGCAAAAAGGCGTTGAGGCGCTGCGTCGCACTCGCAAGGATACCCCCCCGGGCAGGATAGAGATGATTGCTGGGCGTCACCAGAACGCCCTCCATCAGGAAAAGAATGATTCACCGACGGACGTGACCAAGTATGACGGAACATCCGGCTCCATTTTCCAGTCGGTCCACTTGAGTCTTTAAAAAGAGAGAGCATGTAGATTCAGCCAAGCAATTTTACCCTTTAACCAACTATTCATGTCACAACATCCACGTGAAGTACAAGACTACTAAGCCAGAAAGCCATCAGCGGCTCAATGTACCAGTTCAATGTCAATCAAGTAAAGAGTCGCTTGTGTGGCTATATACCGTGTAATCCAGAACTGGTGCCGTGTCCCGCTGTGCTGTGATCCTCCCCGCCATCCCTCCCCCCCCCTCTATAGTTCCCCTATCTGATTCCCATTTTTGAATCGTCTTCCATTCCCATCCACATGATGCAGTTCCCAGACATCAAGAGCCAAGTTGCTACTCGTACAATGGTCCAGGCCAATCTCCCACAAGACGCCTATCCAAACGGGTATTTTTTGTCATGGGCCAAAAAATCAAACAAGAGAAGAAAAAAAAAGGGCAAAAGACGCAAGAAAAATCAACGCTGACTCCGCCAAGATGCTGCTGAAAATGAATGAATCCTGTATATCATCACCCCCAAACACCGCACTTCCAGAGTGCCTCTCTATCATGGTTGGAACATCACCCCTGGGCTTCAGTCCGGCGGCCTAGGAATGGAATCCGCAGACTCGGCGCTCATACGCACTCCAGAGTCTACCCGTTTCTTACTAGGTGAAAGCCGTTCCCGAGTCTCAATCCGGTCGTCGTAGCCCCTCTTGTAGTCGGCCTGCGGCGACAGCCTCGACGTCAACGCGGGTCCCGCAGACCTACGCCGGTTGACCACATCCTCATTGCGGAGCTGTCTGAGATCGCTTATCCCTAGACTCATCCGCGGGGTCGATCTGTCTCTGGGGCTCAGAAACTCACTACCAGAGCGACCAAGTCCCGGAGACCCGTTAGGGCTCGTTTGTGAGCTCAGCACCGTCGAGTATCGTAGGCCAGGAAGTCCACCTCTCCAGCGGCTCAGGTTCCAAAAGCTGCCCTCGCCTTTCTCATCTCGACCCTCCGAATCAGACGCACTGATGAGACTGAAACTAGGTGTTGGAGGGCTGGCGAGGCCGTTCGTGTCCCGATCCTTAGAGGCAGTGATTGTCGTACGATTCGACACGATACTACTCGTCGGGCTCGCAGGGTTGTGGTTGTGGTGTCCTCTGACTGGACTCGAGACATAAGGCTGCTTTCTTGCTTCCGAGGCCAGGTTGGCCGCCGAGCTGTTGATCGGTGATCGGCCAGGTTTGTTGGGTGATCGGCCAGGTTTGTTGGGTGACATGGAGCGCTCATTCCGCACTGGCGTTGCGTTCCAGCTGGCCCTACTGCCGTCGATATCTTGCCGCCAACTGTTGATCCTATCCGAGGCATGTTGGAGTTGAACCGGGTTGGAAGCCGCCATGGTGAGAGATCCCCGTCTGGAGTGCACACGACTTCCCGCGCTGGTCCTTGTCATGATGCTGGCACTCCTGCCGACGCCAGACAACCGACCCGAGAACTTGGATCCTGTCTCCCACAGTCCTTGTTGCCGCTTGCTATAAGCACAGTCCTGTCGAAACACCTTGATCTTCCCCGTCCTATCAGTGGTGACGATGATATTCCCATCAAGGTGCTTCGAGCGTTCAATGTACGCCGGGCTTTCCTCAGGCTTTTTGGCACAATCGCCGTGCTCGTCCTCGGACAAGGCCGACTGGCTCGCCGTGCTCTCCTCCAGGCCGCGGAGCACCACAGGGGGAGGGTTGCAGAGGTCGTAGATGGGGTCTCCTGAGGCGCTGAGAAGCTGTCGAGTCTTGGCTGGGGCCATCAAAGCTGTCGTCACCACTTCGGGGTGGGCATCGAATGATTCGTATGGCTGCTTGTCTTTAATCTCGCCATCCTGAGAACCCAGCTTCCAGATGTAGGCCTTCCGATCTTCGCTACCGCAGATGATGTAATCCGAGTCGTCGGTAAATCGTGCGTGGATCTGACTTGACTGGTTGACGAGTCCTTTGTACTTAACCTGGATGACCTTGTCGTTGAGGTTGTAGACTCGAACTCGTGAATCGTTGGAAGTAATGAGAACCTTGATGATCCCAGCCTCGGGGCCATCCGGCACGATCATGGTCCGAATCCCTGTGATCTTGCTGCCCTTGGCATTCTTGCCTCGCGAAGACCGCACATGGATCTGGTACCTGAGTTTGAGGTTCTCTGTGGTGTAGAATGTGCAGAGTCCGCTCAGGACACCGCATATGGCAATCTTGCCATCCGGAGTGAACGCCACCGCGGTGATGAATTCGCCGGTCGTCGCCTGGAAAGCAACATTCCTGTCAGGGATGCTCCACAGTCGGAGTTGAGCATCCAGTGATCCAGCAAGGAAGAAGCGATCATCCGTGGGGTGGAAAGCGATCGATGTGACCAGATCCTTGTGCGCAAATGTACACAAACAATCGCTTCTGCTCATATGCCAAAGCTTCACCGTCTTGTCCATGGAAGAAGATAGCAAGAAGTTGTTCTTGCTCCAGCTCAGAGCGAGCACTTCTCCCTTGTGCCCCTGGAATTCTCGGACGGGCTTGCTTCGAAACACGGGGGCGCTCAGTTTCTCTCCATTGGCACCATTCTGTGCCTCTTCCTCCTCGTGGGCCTTGCGGTCTTCTGGGGTCGAGATGACGGCAAATACCCGCACTATTTGATCCTTCCCCGCGACGGCCAGGTACTTTCCATCCAGGCTGAATTCGGCAGCCCAAATTGCATCACCGCCCCTGAGGATCTTGCTTCCAACTGCCGTGGCTACCGCACGGCCATGTGACTCATGGCCGGGTTTCCGCTTGGAGGCAATGAGTTCTTGTGCGAGAAATAGGTGGTTGAATTCCCTGTCCTTCTTGTTATGTGCCTTGACACGGATGTAGCGAGGAGGCTCCTTGTGGAGGGGGATGTATCCTCCACCTGCGCCGATGACGGACGTGAGGGCTCGGGCGTATGTGCCATCGGTTCGCAGCTCACCCAGTTCAGAGTCAGAGTCCTGCATATCATCATCTTTCCTCCAGCTTCCGCGCATTCCCAGGCGGCTGAGGAAAGAGGTTCCCTTCCTACACGGTAAATCATTAGCTCAGCCGGCAATCACGGGCACCACATCCAACAGCGGGGGGGTTGCGCACCGTCGTTCTTTGCTAGAATCCTGAAAATTACTCGGCGATTTGCTAAGTTCGGAGCTTTGTCTCTGGATATTGTCTGCAGCAGGACTGTCAGGCCGGCCGGGGTTTCGAAGTCGTTGGGCGATAGAGGGCTCGGCAGGGTTGCTGTTGGTTCTGAGATATATTTGCTGTACCAGACGTGTATCAGCCTCAAGTCCCGAATCATATAACCAAGCAGTCGAGGCTACTAACCGTGCTCAAAGGATCGAGGCCAGCGTTGGTTGAAGGTATCGGGATCGTCGATTTGAACGGTGCTTTGCCGTCCTTGATTTCCTTTGCATTCTGAACTGAGCTAGAGACGGACGTTTGCGTGGTCGAGAGCCTGCTCGAACGAGTATCTTGGGAAGTGACAGTAGCACCTATAGGCAAGCTGTCAGCTTACATGACAACTCAGACAGACAATATCGTATCGGCGCGTGCAACGGGGCTCTTGGTGTATACGAAGGTTTTGTCGCAACATGATGACCGGGCTCCCGGTGACGAATGGAGAGTGAGACATGTGCACGCATTTCGAACAGCAGGGCAATGGGCAATAGGTATTCCAGAGTGGTCCATGGAGAGAGGAACGGAGGGAAGGCAGGGTGTTTGCTTGCATACCTTGAGAATCAGAAAGGGCGGCGAGGCTCTGGCGGCGAGTTTGGGGAGCAGTCTCGGGAGGGCTGGAGAAGGAACGAGAGTTGCGTCTCGAGGTCAATTCGCCGTCGCCTCGAACAGCAGGCAAAGATTTGGAGGTGGACATCTTCCATGCTGCGTGGGCAATGAGGTCCTAAAGAATTTGGGCAAGAGGCATCGGAGTGCGCGGGCTGTCGGCCTCGCGCAACTTGTGGGAAGTCCCCGGACCCGAACAAAGCGAGATGGTGGACTTTGGCGGACTCGCGGGCTCGTGGGGGGGGGGGGGGGGGGCGGAGTGGGGGGGGCGGGGACGGGGGGACGCCAGGGGGGGGGGAGCAACCGGGAGGGGGGGGGCGCCAGGGGGGGGGGGGGGGGGCGGGCCGCGAAGGGGACGTGGCGGGGACCGGGGGTAGCGAGCTCTGTGGACTCAACCCGAAGGGTCCGAGAGCAATGCGAGATGAGGCTGGGCGGACTTTTGACTTGCTGGAGCTACCTACAGGAGGTACCCTGTGGGCTACCTAGCTAGGCCGCAGGTGGGCTGGTAAGACCGAGGTGGTGGGCGTTGCCGTGTGGGCGTAGCTGTGAGTCCCTCCTCAGTGGGCGTTTGTCCGCTGTCCGTAGGACTAAAGGGCGACGAGTGTTAGTTGGTCCAGGGGGGTGGTCCAGATCTTCGACCTGGGCGTGTCAGACGGGTGGATTAGAGGATGCAGTCGAGAGGAGCTAATGGGGGAGCTGTTGGCTGACTGGACGCAGCTGAGGAGGATCGCGCGTTTGAGGTAGCAGGGCAACGAGCAATACTCGCAACTCGCATTCGTTATTGGGAGGTGAAGGTTAACGAGGCCACGAGAGCGAGTGAGAGCGCAGGGCTTTCCAGGTTGTCCCAGAAGACCGAGCATGTGCTGCACCGGCGCCCCGGGTGACAGCGGGTTTGCCAGCTAGAGGATGAGTGGCGGTGGGCCGCGGAGTGAGACGGGGGACCGTAGTAGTGTCTAGTGTAGTCGATGCTGGCCTGGGTTGTCCTTTTTTTTGGCGCGTGAAAAAGGGACACGTAAAAAAAAGGAGAACAAGTGGGAGAAGAATGGGAGGTGAGGAAAAAAATAACGTGAAAAGAGTGAGAAAAGAGATGAATAGGGGCGTGTTGTCTAGCTGGGTGAGGGAGCCAGTGAGCGCCAGCAGGGCTGTGAGGCGTCGGGCACGAGGATGATGATTATGATGGAGGATGGCGAAAGGAGGATGCTTTGAGTGGTCGAGATGGGCAATGGTGGGTGCAGCTGATCTGAATGCCGTCAGCAACTCAATACACGGAAGCAGCAGCGAGGCTCAATGCCGAATGCCTTCCCATGTGGCATGTGGAAGGCGACAGCAACTTAAGGAGGCTCAATGATACCGTGTGAGCGAGGGAAAGGAACTGCGTTTGGAGGGGAGGACCACCTTCTGGGCCACACCCTTCCCGGATGTCGGCGGGGATTTTTGGGGTAGAGGACCACAGGTTGGCCAGAAAGCTGAGCAACCACGAGATGATGGACGCCAAATGAGGTAAGACAAGACCCGAGTGTGAAGATCCGGGAAGAGTCTACCCGATCATTCGAAGTACGCACAAAACAGGTAGGTGCCGGGAGGTTGTCGCGCAGGGCAGAAATGGACGGCTGAGCTGCGTAGGGCTTAATTAAAACCGCGCTTCACCAGGGCAACTTGGCGTATTCGGGGTCTTTAAGTTCTGACAGTGACAGTGTGCTGGACAAGCACCGTTGGCTGTGTTTGTCTTAGCTGAAGGCAGTGAGTTGCTTCGCCTCGTCGCTGGCTATATTGGGGAATCGCCGGCCTCAAAGTGGCTGCTGTTCAAACAGTAACAAGCAGCCTCTCAGGTTGAAGTTGGACCATCAACTGGTCAAGTAAATGTTGCCTCCCGTTGCCCAGTCGGCCACATGCGAACTGGCGGTTTGGGGGGAAAGGCTCACCGTACTCTCAGCCAGGGCTTGTCAAATGAGGCTTGGCGCGAACGCCGCTCTGGTGCGTCGAGGTTCATGTGGGCAATAGGGCGATGGTATCTAGACCGCAAATTGTATGGGAGAGAGCAATTGGAGGATTATCTCGCGAGGTTTCCTGCATCTCCAAGACATTGAAGCCACAGATTTAAGCATGATAAAACCCTATCGAGCCTTTCAGATGCATTGTCCCCCAGAGACACAAGCATTCAAGAACCGAGGTCGTGCTACAAAGCAACTGTCATGACCTCACACAGCTGTCATTGTCACTTTGAGAGATACGACCCATTTTCTGAACCCCCCGTCAAGTCAAAATCTAAAAGCGGCACCTGCTTCAGGTACAGTACCTGTCAACGCTCTTGCGCGCGCGAAGGTTCCCTCGATGGAAGGGCTACCGAAGTTCTGGGGACGCATACGAGAGCAAGGATGTCACTGATGCCAACACGCGGGTCTTGTATCCGCGTATTCTGCAGGTAGGTCTGGGCTCTCTCGTTCCTCTGGTGGTGGAGCCGCACAGTCGGTCTGGGCCGCCAGCTGTGATGCAGAGTCGTCGATGAGGGGAAAAAAGTGAGAAATGATGGAGGGGGGGGGATTCGAGGCATGGATGGACCATCCTTAGGCTGAGACAGATGCGCGACAAAAGAGGGATCACTAACAACGCAACACAGACTAATAACAGACTCACCCACTGCCTGCACTGCGAGGACAATCCCCGGAGATACTTGGCTTGCGTAGTCGACCCGATCCATCGAGCCAGGGTTTCTGTTCCTTTCTGGGCAAATCGATTCGGTGCCTTGCGCTATCAAGATGGACTACGTCAGGACTTTCGTGGGCACCTACGTATACGAATGCGACTTTTTTCTCAGGCAGCGATCAAAGGTGGACGTCACTCTCATCGAATATTGATCGAACGAACCACAGCGACCAAAACGTCAGCCAATTTTTTTTTCCTCTTCTGCCCTTGCTCCTTTACAAGATGAACAGAAAAGTGACCGCGACATCCAAGATTCAACAAATAACAGCTGTCGCAGGCGGTCTTGAGATGGCATGATGACGTGACCGCCCTTCTTCTCATGGTCGAACTTGAGAAGACATCGGACGATGAGCGCTGCACGGCACATTCGGAAATGGAACAGAGAAATGCCAAAACCCGCAATAGTGCGTCTCTGATGCCGGTCTTCCATGGATCGGGTTTCTTGGCTCTTTTTTTGGTTTGAAGCTTTCCGAACCCGTCATGGCTTCAATGGATCAATGGTGATGCCGAGGCCGCAAGGCCCGATTAGATGGAAACTCGGCCATGATTGGTTTAAGGGGTTTATGTAAGCGGATTTCCGGCCACGTGAAAATTGTCCGTCCAGGGTATGGATAGACAACAAGTTGAAAGCTCGCAAACTCCGACGGAGGACGGGCAAACACAAAGCTCTGACATGACGGAGAAAGGATCGGAGGACCCGTTTTGAAGCAAGCAGACTGCATTGATAATTTCCCAGTCCAACGTGAGATGAACCAACGTGCAGGCCACGAGGGAAGAAAAAAAAAAAAGAAAAGAAAAAAAATCCCTCTAACTTCGGAGCTCAGTGCTCTGTTTCCTCCACCTCCTCCGCATCCGCGGGCCACCGAATTAGACGTCAAGCTTGCCGGACAGCCGTTAACTCTTTTTTTAACCCAACTCTTTTTCCCTTCCCCACTGCTCGAGCTCCAAGTGTCCACAAATCTTTGGTCTGGGTTTCTCGAAATTCTGCAACGGAGATAGGCTGCGCGAACATTTCTATGCGGCTCTTTTTTTTTTTTTTTTCTCTCCTAAGACCTTGGACCCCGTCAAAACCCCGCGGATTTCAAGCAAACTCCGTCGGATCGGCCATTTGTCAACTGCCGATGCCGATTCCATCCTGGTCCTAGTCTATTACTGAACCCTCAGCCTTGCCTGAGTCTGACGACAAACGACAAGGGAGACGGAAACACATCAAGTCGTAGAAACTGCTAGCAGCTGTATCACCAGCTTTGCCGCACTGCAGGGCTTACCAACCCTTGCCCAGCCTTGCCTCATTGTTGACCACCACCACACTCAGCCAGCTGAGCAGCTCTGTCTTGAGCCACAGGGCGATAGGCTGACTGGCAAGTCGGGTACATCCCACGCCCAACCTGTCAGATCCCTATTGAATCCCGACATATCAGATCACCCGTCTGCCGGGGAGGATAATACACACTCTCACTCTCTCACACACCACACAAAACACAACCAAAGTCCCACCTGCGGCTCCGTCGAGACACGGGTCATTTCTTCTTTAAGTTTCTCTTCTCATCCCTTGCCCTCTCTCTCTCTCGCACTCACAAGTCCACCGAGGCCCGAGGCTTCAGGCCCGCCCAAGCCCGGCAGATCCAGCCACAGAAGCAAAAAATAGCATACCACCAGAAGAGATGAAGCTAGTCTCGCGCAAGGTCCCCAAGAATCTCGAGGAGGAGACGGTGTCTCTCCTCCCCGAAGATCCCGAAGATATGGTCAGCCGCCCCCCATTCCCTTACCATCCCTTGTCCTCTTCCGAGTGTAGTCCAACCATCTTTTCCCTCGTGTGCCTACCCATATGCAAGCCCCAATTCTCGATCCCCTTGTTCCCATCTCCCGTTTCCCGTTTCCCGTCTACCGATCGCCGTCGACCCTTGTTCTATCTCTCTACCGTTACCCCTCCCCCTCTATCAGCGTCACACCCTCCTCCTCCTCTCTCTCTACCCCCCTAGGTATCATCAAACTCAACGGCATTTTGCACCATTCACTCAAAACCTCCCCAGCTTCAAGCCACTCCCTGCAACTAACCCTTGACCGCTCCCGCCGCCTCATCCGACCTCATCCGGCCAAGAGACGCACACACACTAACACCCCGTTATCAGTGGCATGCTTACAACCTCATCCTCCCTGGAGATATCATCCATGCCCACGCCATCCGCAAAGTCATCACCACCACAAACACGGGCAGCACGGCCTCGGAGCGGGTTCACACCGAGCTAGCGATCAAGGTCAAGTCCACCTTCTTCGACCCCGTCATCTCGTCGCTACGTGTCTCGGGCACCGTCACGGCGGAGAACCCCCATGTAACCCTCGGCTCCCACCACACGCTCGACCTCGAGGTCAACCGGGCCTTCACCATCATCAAGCCCGACGGCTGGGACTCGATCGCCAAAGCCACCCTGCAAGAGACCCTGTCCGATGACAAGGACGGCGCCGTAGCGGCCGTCGTCATGCAGGAGGGGATCGCCAACATCTGCCTCATCACCCAGTTCCGCACCGTCCTCAAGGTCCGTGTCGAGAGCGTGATCCCCAAGAAGCGCGACCTTGCGTCCGAGCAGGACGCGGGCATGCGCCGCTTCTTCGACAAGACGCTGTCGACACTCCTCCGGACCATGGATTTTTCCCAGTCGCGGCCTCTGCTGCTGGCGAGCCCGGGCTTCGTGGCTGGCGACTTCAAGCAGTACATCGCCAACCAGGGACGCGACAAAGCAGACAAGGTGCTCACCGCCGTGGCCAGGCAGGCGACAGTTGTCCACGCCAACTCTGGCCACGTCCACAGCCTCAACGAGGTGCTCAAGAGTCCCGAGGTCCTGGCCAAGATGAAGGACATGAAATTTGCTCGTGAAACCCAGTACGTCGATCAGTTCTTTGACATGCTCAAGCTGGACGACGGGCGCGCCTGGTACGGCACGTCGGCTGTCGAGAAGGCCGTCAACGACGGTGCTGTTGGGCCCGGCGGCGGCGTCTTGCTGATCAACAACTCGCTGTTCCGCAGCGAGGACCTGGCCACTCGTAAGAGATATGTCGGCCTCGTGGAAAAGGTACGGAGCGACGGCGGTGAGGCGAGGGTCTTGAGCAGTGACCATGAGAGCGGGCAGCGGCTGACGATGCTGGGTGATATCGCTGCCATTCTGAACTATCCAATGCTGGATCTTGATGATGATGACGATGCTGATGACAACGCACACGATGATGAACCTGGGAAAGATGCTCCGGAACAAGGCAGTGTCATCTAGACTTGTGACAAAATCTAAAGAATAATGAGTGTCATGATGTGTTCCAGTTCTATTCCAACTCTTGTCGTCCACCAGACACTGGGCTCAAGATACCGTGGCTGCTACCCTATACCAAACTAGAAATGACAAAATCTCTCTAAATTATGATATCAATGCGCCGTCAAGAACATCAGGGCGAATCTGTTGCTCTCCAAAGGTAGAACTATGGTGAAGCGTCAAGAGTTTGGTCGTTGAGCCGTGACACGGATACATCGGAACCGTGGTGATCTCATGCATGCGGCTTCTTAGGTGATCTCCACCTCAATCGTCCATCTCCACCTCTGGACAACTTCAACTCGGCAACTCAATGAGCAAAGAGCCTTGAAGGAAGAAACTCCCCGTCTACAGACCGCAATAACTAGACGCCTTGCTTGACACCAACAAGCGACTCGTGATATCATCACATCCACGATAAGTAAGCCACGATAATCTACCCCTCACTAATGACAACCTCCACTCATGACACCTAGAAACCCTTATGAGCCTCAGAATGTCGTCCAAACTCGCTCTCAACTCTACCGTCAAGCTCAACTCGGGCTATGAGATACCTCTTCTCGGATTCGGTGTATGTCCACTCTCATCACTCACCTCTCACTTGTGCTAACCGGACCACCAGGTCTACCAGACGTGAGCCTCATGCCCTGAGAAGCCCGCAGACAACTAACATAATGCGCGCCTAGACCACTCGAACAAGCAACCGACGTCTGCAAGAAAGCCCTCGACATAGGGTATCGACATGTCAGTTGCCTCTCCAACCTTGGCCTTGTCAGCACCTAATGCCTTCAGATCGATTCCGCCTCTGCGTACCGCAACCAGGGCGAGAGCGCAGCATCCATAGCCGCCTCTGGCATCCCTCGCTCGGATGTCTTCTTCACCACCAAGATCCCCGTCCGAAAGTTCCCTCTTGGCTACGAAAACGCCCACAAGCTGGTAGACATCGCCCTCGAGGAGACCAAGCTCGACTACCTGGACCTTGTCCTGATCCACGCCCCCTACGGAGGCCCCGATGCTCGCAAGGGCGCGTGGAGGGCGCTCGTCGAGTGCGTGGAAGCCGGAAAGGTGCGGTCCCTGGGAATCTCCAACTACGGCGTCCACCACCTGGATGAGCTGGAGGCGTACATCAAGGAGCTGGAGGCGGAGCGAGGCCAGGGCAAGGGAGGCGTCATCTCCGTCGGGCAGTGGGAGCTGCACCCCTGGCTCACGAGGCCCGACATCGTCAAGTGGTGCCGCGAGCGCAGCATTGCCGTCGAGGCGTACTGTCCCATCGTGCGAGGCGAGCGCTTCGGCGAGCCCAAGATCAAGGCCCTGGCGGACAAGTACGGCAAGACGGAGGCGCAGATCCTGCTGAGGTGGAGCCTCCAGAGGGGGTTTGTGCCCCTGGTCAAGAGCGTCACACCTTCGAGGATCTTGGAGAACACGCAGCTGTATGACTTTGAGCTGACGGAAGAGGAGGTGGAGGATGTTGCAACTGGCGACTACAGCCCTTGTGCCTGGGACCCGACGGTTGAGACGCTGGATAAGTAAAGGACGGCATCTTGCTCTTCAGTCACAAATGAGAAAATTGGTGAAGTTAATAAATTTTCCTATGCAGCTATGCAGAGTCGTCTGGTCCAAGTGGTCTCACCAAAAATGTCCATGTTGGAGGCACGTGACTACGTTTCCACTTCGTGTGCCCCCCATCCCCGCTACGCGTCTTATCGCCCTCTCATGTCCAACATCATCGTCATCCCCCCATCTTCACCCCGCCAAGAAGCCCGATCAAATGTCGTCGCAACCTCCAAAATGGTGCAAAGAACGTTTACGCTCATCCCGCAATTCCCGGGCCGCGCCCCGTCTCCCGACAAACCACCCGTCCGGCCCATGACCTCGAAACAGGCCCAGAAGGCTTACAAGGCGGCCAATCGCGGCCCGCGTCTCTCCCGAGCCGAGGCCTGGAAACAGGAGCGTGCCGAGCAGGAGCGCATACGAAAGGAGTTTGAGAAGGAAAAGGCCGCGGCAAAGGCAAAAGTGGCCCGCGAGAAGAAGAAGCAAAAGGAACTGGCCGAGAAGGAGCAGAAGCGCAAGAAGGGATTGCCGCTTGTAAATGTGCGACCGAGTCAAGACACGATCGCGAGGTTCGTGAGAGGGAACGGGACTGAGAAGAAGAGGGATGCTGATGGAAGGGACGCGAGCAAGGTTGATACCATTCAGGAGGAGGAGGAGGAGGAGACGCCAGAGACGTCAAGAGAGGCCACAGTCGAAGAGGAAGATGGGACAGGAGAGCCAGCACTCAAGAAACCCAGACTGGAGAACGTACAGGAAGTGGAGGAGTCTACAAGGGACGGAGGAATGGACGGGGTGGTCGAAGATCTGCCACAAAGGGACTCGCTGGAGCCACGGCGACTGGACAACATACAAGAGATGGAGGACGACACAGCGGACGCTGCTGAGAGATCAATGATGGCAAACGAGTCACCAAGACCGCCGCCACAAGCACCGAAGTTGGATATACTGGGGATAGAGGAGGATGATGAGCTGGACGCGGATTTCGAGGAGGACCTAGCTCTTGAGATGCTCGAGGACCTCGAGGCGGCCGTCGATAAGCAGTCCACACAAAGACGCCAACTTGAAGCCGTCACAACAAACGACCCCCCGCCCATTCTGAAGCCCTCGACGCCACATCAACCTGCTGGCACTGGCCCACATCCTGCGAACCGCTATGAGCATGACCTCGGTCTTCAACGATCGACACCACCTCCAGTCCCCGTCGCCCAGGCCCCCCTCGCGCAATCACTGCATCAAACTCCAGCTTCGCCATCTCCCTCGCCCCCCCGCCAAGCACCCCCGATGAGCACCCAGGCCATCCTCTCCAACTTTGACGACTTCTTCCCCTCGTCTTCTCAACAGGCACGCGAGCTCGAAGAAGAGCTCTTCGATGACATTGCCTCCTCCGCACCGACCCGCCTCCCACCCATCGACGAAATCGAAGAAGAGGAGCCAGAGGAGGAGCCATATAAACCCGTCGACGACCAAGCACCATCCCCAGTCCTGGACCCGGCTTCCGACTCCCCTCCGGGCCCGCAGAGACGCTTCTTCACCTCGTCTGGGTCGCACGAGCTCATGTGCCTCGCCCTGCACCGCAGCCGCCGCTCAGCGGCCCTCGAAGAGATCCAGCGGCGCGAGCGGGCGCGCATGCACGCCGGGATGATAGCACAGGTCGAAGCCGAGAGCCTCGAAGAAGCCAGGCGGGATCAGTTGAAAAGGGCCAGATGTACCAAAGATGCTGGAAACAACAAACCGAAGCAGCCCCAGCTGGGGGTAAACTGGGTGAATTGTGAGAAACCAAGAGCATCCAGTGCGGCAAAGATCCCGGACAACGGCGGGAGCCCGAAACACATCCGACCCTCCGAGCCAGCCAAAGCACAACCCTGGGGGGACAACAAGGAGCAGCGCCCGCCACCAGATGAGACGTTCGGACCCAGTGCTTCGCAAGAGTCGTATGGCGGCGACTGGGTGGACGAAATAGCCCTCGAGCTGATGATATGATGATGAAACAGGATATTTTGACGCGATAGCTGACAGCATGGGGAGGCTTAGCATTGTAAAGACGCTGCTAGACGATAACATTGTTTGGGAGTTTGGGGGGTCATGTATAGGCAGGCAAGCATTGGTTAAGGTATTGGCATATTTCGACCTGGGCGGTAGGGCTCCTTTTATTGACCATAGCGATGGCGTTTTGCATTACAATACTACTACGATTATATGTGCCAGTGCCATGTTTTGTGTCAAGAGGTTGATAGAGTCGCCTCTCAAGGTAGATGCCGCGTCACAATCACTAAATGTGCTTCTGAATCGTTGTCGTGACCTCATCGAAACGATGTGTCTAATATTCACAGTTCCCCGCCAACGCCGATGAATGCCCTATCCCTTTCGTCACTCATGACTTCGTCGCCTTTGAATCCCTAAGCTGAACTTGATTGCAAACGCCGCGCTTTGCAAAAGGCCACCAGGGGCTACAGAAAGATGCCCACCCACTCAGTCTTTGCCGAGACCTTGGTGTCGCAATCCTCCACCGCGCACCTCAGATCGCTGACAGCGCCGTAAGGGTGTTTCCCGTCTGGAGCGCGGAAGCCGACGCCGTCGCGGTTTGACCGGGTAGGCTTGCGGTTCTCGAAGCAGTCGGCACAGTAGACCTGGATTAGTTTTGTGTAAGCTTTGGCTGGAGGGGAATAGAGGGAGGGGTTGTAAATGTACATGTCCGCATTTCTTTAGAGCCCAGAAGTGGTGCTCCCCTGGTGCTCTTTTCCGCTTGCCCTTGCCGCTCCCAACAGAACTCTGTGTGACCGTGCCGGTTGGGTCGTACGCGAGCTCCTCGCTGCACGCCGGGCAGATGACCACGCTCTCTGACTCCTTCTCGGGTTCGGCGCACGTATTTCGGGTGAACCCTTCTCGAGCGGGGGGGATCGGCTCCATCGGGGGCTTCGGGCTGGGTTCCCGCGGGGCGAAGGCGTTTCGCGAAATGTCCAGCTGCGCCTGGTTGAGGCCGATGATGGTATCCGCACCGAAGAAGCCAGCGAGTCTCCTAGTAATGCCGATGGCGAAATTCGGGACAGATCTTCGGGGCACGGAGCCGACGAGTTCCAGCTCGATCAAGTCGTCGGGTAGCTGGCGTGGGCGCATGTTCCTGCCCCCTCCTGGAGGATTTGAAGGTCGCTCGTCTTCCGGAGAATCCACGGTGAGGTCGATGAAACTTGCAGGCCGGCCAAAGAAGGTGCCGTCGCTCCTTGACAGCCGCGGAGGGGATATCCGCTGCGAGTTGGTCCTCCGCGGGTTCCTCGCGCTCGGGTTCGGATTCTGTGGCGCCGAGCGTCGCGCCTGAACAGGCGAGTCTGGCTCTGCGGTGAGGTCGATAACGGGAGCGGTAGCAGGCTGTTGTTGTTGCTGCTGCTGCGGTTGCTCTTGAGGCTGCGTGTGTCGTTCGCTTCGGCGGGTGCTGCGGGTCGAAGGACGGGCGGATGCGGAGGGAGTGTTTGCAGCAGCAGCCGGGTTTGGTAGAAATAGGTTGCCGAACCTGCCCGGGTCTCTGCTCGAGTTGACATGTATCTCTATCAGGTCGTCCTCGCTTATCATGTCCAAGAAGTCGTCGCTTGGGATATCCATGATGGGCCCGGATCGCGGGGGGAGGTATATCGGTGTGTTTTGAAGGATATCGTGCGGTCGGCGGTCTTCGTTCACAGTGAAAGAATACAGGACGTCGTATTCACAGGTTCACGCAAGTAGTACGCGGGCAGTGGTGGGCACCGGATTTATGTGAATGGAATCGAGGCGACGTTTTTCCGTGTGGCGATTCGCTCGGGATGAGGTTATCTAGGCGTTGATTGCGACAGATAAATCATATGACGTTGATGGATTTTGGATCTGGGCGGTGGAGCAATGCAATGGACGTCCGGATGAAAGAAGGTGAAGATGGACAAGTCGGGGGGCGTAGCTGGCGTCGAGGGACTAGGGAGAGATTTATAAAAGGTTGAAGGGTTGAGAGAGGTTTGGAAAGGAAACCCAAATCCGTTTGTCTCGGGTTGAACGCTTTGCAAGGCTGCACCCCCCCATGTGACGACAGCCGGACCCTGCCCTGGAGCACCGTACCCCGCTGCGTGGGCCGCTAACGCCGTGTGCCTTCAGGGTAGCCAGGGGCGGTTAGGCGGCAAGGTTGGCGGTCCTCCCTTTAAGGCTGCGCCACAGGGGGTTCGCGCTAGGCTCCACTCCTGTTAGCGCCTGGAGTTGTTCGCCAGGCCTTCGATTGATAGTTTATGGAAGCTCAGTCTTATCAACGCAGGGTCTTGTATCAAGCAAACAGAAGCCTTGTAATTCTCAATTTTTGCAAACACCACCCTCTGTCTCTTGGCCCATTGTTGGGGAGGCCTATTGTACAGTAATTACCGAGGAAACCACCCAGCCTTTCCAGCCTTTGCAGCTTCATCCAACTCAAAAAGCCCCCCTGGATGTCTATTCCTTCGCACCGAGTATGCTGACCACGCCCTCGCCATTGACCGTCACCAGCGTCTTCGCAGACTCTCCCCACCGGACCGCAACCGCAGCCGTCGAACTCCTCAGCGGCTCGCTCCACTTCTTGCTCGACTTGGCGTACTGGTGCACAGTCACGCCCGAGGAGCCGCCCGTGGCGAGGAACTGGCCGCTGTAGTCCCAGGCCAGGGACTGGACCGGCCCGCCAGTCTCGAGGACCTTGGCCACCGCCGCGTCTCCCTCCTTGCGCAGGTCGAAGATGGTCACCATTGTCTGGCCCTTGGCCGTGGCGGCGAACCAGTAGCCGTTCTCCGAGAAGGCGAGGGCCTGGATGGGGGCGCCGAGGCTGAAGACGGCGGCCTGCTCGAGGGTGTTGGTCATGAAGAGCTTGATGTCGCCAGAGGTTGTGCCGGCGGCGAAGAGGTGGCCGTCGGGGTGGAAGGCGCACGACGTAAGAGCTACGAATATGTTAGCCCGTAATCCATGCCATGAGGAGTCAAAGAGATACTTACCGGCGTCGGTGTATGCCCGGCTGACACGCTTCTGCGCAGCCAGGTCGTAGAACACGATGCTCTTATCCGTACCGACCGACGCGAGGAGGCTACCGCTGGGGTGCAGGCTCAGCGCCGTGGCAGCACCGGCATGCTCGCTCAGCGACGCAACCTGGCTGCCCTCCTGGAACACCTTGACGCTTCCCTGGCCGGTGGCAAAGATGACCTTGTCCTCGGTCCACACCGCGTCCGTCACGGGCTCCTCAACGGGGATCGACACCTCGACCTTGTCCTCGCTGGTCGAGTAGACGACGGCCTGGCCCTTCAAGCCTCCGACAGCTGCGGTAGCGCCCCCGACGCTCAGCGCGGTTGTTTGGGGCACGGGGAGGGAATGTGTGGTCGCGTTTTCAAAGGCCGACACCTCTTCTGAAGTGACCCAGCCTTCAGGGACGGGGCGCTTCTTGCGGCCCTTGGATAGTCTGCGTCCGATAGTTAGCTCCATTTCCCCAAAGTGCACAACAGTGGGCTAAAGACACATACCTCTGGTGAGTCTCGTCCACCTTGGCGGCCAGCTCCTCCGGGAGCTTCTCCACGCTGTCCACGACCATCTGGTCTCCGTCAACCGCACCGCCCGTCACAGTAACCTTGCTCAGCGCATCCCTGGCCTCGTCCCGCTCCCTCGTGAGCCTCGCGATCACTCGTACAGCGGCGTCGTGCTGGTACAGGGCCGTGGCAAGCTCCTCCCGAGTCCGCGCGAGCTGCTCCTTGAGGTTATACGTCTCGAGCGCGAGCGCGTCCCACTCGTTCTGGAAAGTTGCGAGCAGGGCAGGGATGGAGGTGAGGGTCGGCGGACGCGGTCGGACAATACGCGACGAGTGGATGGGGAGGAGGTCGTCGACGGTCAGGGCGTCGCCAGAGTCGGGCTCGGTGCCATGCTCGTTGATGTACTGCTCGATGAGGCGCTTCTCGTAAACGACACCTGGTTTTCGCGAGTTAGTGGTGGCCGTGAGGGGGGGGGCCTGCCTGTTGTTGACTATACACACCCGACTTCTTAGACACGACGGGCTCTTGGGGAGCCTCTCCAGAAACTGTTGTCCATGTCAGCGCACCGCGCGATTTTACGCCTTATTTTAAGGCCAGACTTACTTCCGCAAAGCATGGCGACTGCGACTTTGAGCTCGTTGAGCCTTCAATTGCTTGTCGTCCTGGTGAATCGCAACTCGTCGTCTCGAAGCTCTGTCGCGACGACGATCGCCTAGTCGAGATTTTGCCGGCGCACTGACCATCCAAAGGCGGTAGCTTAGGGTCACGAGGTGATAAGATAAGACGGCGCTTTATCGATTAAATCTTATCACTTGTTATCTTGACTCCAAATCCATGGCGGGGAGCACCGCTATCGAGCTTCGCACATCTCTGGCATCCGAGGAAGATGATGGACTTTATCGGTGATGTTGAATTCTGATTAGGCCATGTTTTTATGACATATCACTCCCATTTTTTAAGTTTCTCAGATGGGTGAAGGGGGTGTCTTGAGATCAGCTCGACTCAGTAGTCAGTCTCACTAAAGGAACCCATCCAGATCAGTTTACCGACCAGCCAAACATGGCTCTCCCCCAGCCTTCAGGCCTGAAGAAAGCTGCGGAAGCAGAACAGGTTCAAGTCCTGGATCTCTTGTTTGAGCCGAGCCCAGCAATCCACTCCACCCTCCTCCCTGTCCTGCGCGACGTCGAGCACACGTCCTACCCAGAGCTCATCGACGCCTGCAAAGCCAGACTCTTCTCGCTCGCCTCCTCCAGCTCCTCGAGCAACCCCGACCAGACCCTGCTCTCCATCCTGGGGTCGCATCCTCGGCTGGGGGCCAAGAAGGTCGAATCGGCCCAGTCAGCCGCGGAGCAGGCCAACCTCCAGGGCGAGGGCGAGGAGCTCGCCAAGCTGAACCAAGAGTACGAAGAAAAGTTCCCCGGCCTGCGGTACGTGGTCTTTGTGAATGGGAGGGCAAGGCCAGAGATCATGGAGGACATGAGGGCGAGGATAGCCAGGGGGGACTATTCCAAGGAGGTTGACGCGGCATTGCAGGTACGAGAAATCGCATGAGAACAAGACCATAAAACCTTGAGTGCTGACTATGTATACAAAAAAGGCCATGTGCGATATCGCAAAGGACAGGGCATCCAAGCTTGGTGTCAAGAAATAAAAAAAGAGACACCAGCAAACCCATTTTGCCTCATCCGCGCCAGTAGCTCTGGGCTCCTATATCTAAAGCTCTGTGCCGCTCAAGCGCGTTATTCGATACAAAGATAGAAAGAAATCACTTTCCGTAACTTAGAAAGCCCGATCAAGCAGATGAAGTTTCCGGCCCATCGTTGACCCCGGATGGTGATGCTCCCTGATACCTAGAAACCTTACAGATACAAAACACACAGCCTGCCGCCTCCCAATGCCAGTCCATAGTAAGAGCCACGAACCCTTTTTTTTTATACACAAAAAAAAATCCCGAATTGTGACTCGCCCCGAAAATGCCCTAGACACCGCTGATGCAAGAGTTAAAAGAGAGAAAAAAAAAGAGGACCGCCCGCTACCTTGACATCCAGCAGATGCCATCCAGCTCGTCCAGATACTCCTCGTACGACCTCTCGTCTTCCCCCTCGGAACCGTCGCCGCCCTGCCCGAATAATACGCCAAAGTCAGAGTATACACTTTCTTGGTCTTCTCCCACGTTGTCCCACTCGTCGTCTGCCGGATGCATGAACGCGAAGCTGTCCTCTTCCAGGTCCTCCAGCGGAGGAGGCGGAGGAGCCGTGGGCCGCAGCTCGGGGGACCGGACTGGGTGGATGCGCGGCGAGGTGCGCTTCTTTGACGCGGCGGCGTCGGTGGCCGGCAGGGGGAGGGCGGCCGGCTTGGATAACCGGCACGTCGAGGGCTTGATGTGCGGAAGGATGGGTTTCGGGGGCGCGAAGTGAGTCCCCTGGAGACGCGTCGGTGATATCGGTGACGGAGGCCCAACCATTCCGTTGCCCCCTGGGAAGACCCTGAGAGACTTGCCCGCCGACGACGCCTGTAGGCTCTGCGGTCGCCATGCCGCTCTGGCGGAAGCCTTTGCTGCTATGGCGGCGATCTCCTGCTCGTGCCTCCTTGCACACGTCGCCGGCTGCCCGAGGCTTAACCTCCTCCGCAGGCGGTTCATGGTCGAGAAGCGCAGGAAGGACGTCGCGTGGAGGTGGGCGACCCTCCTGGCCATGTCCATCGACGTGGCCATCTTGAGGAACCGCTTGTCGCCCGACTCCTGGCCTTCGCGGTTCAGAATGTGCGTCGCAGGCTGGGAGTAGGGCTGCGACAGCCTGCTGGTGATGAGCTCGGCGCGGAGCCGTCGCTTCTTGACGCTCAGCCCGGCCGTGTTGAAGCCGTCGACGTCGGAGGTGGCCCGACGCCGCTTGACGCCGTGCCGGGCCGTCGGTGTGGGCTTGAGTCGAATATCGAGGGGCTTGGCCTTGGACCTGGCGTCGAGGAGGGTGAATGAGAAGGTCGAGGGGACACTGACCCGCGACCGCTGCGTCCAGGTCTGGGATATCGTCGGTTTGGCCTGAGGACCATCTCTCAGGCCGGTTCCGTGCCGGCTCGCCGCGTAAGGTCCATCGCCTAACAGCACTTCCAGCAGCGGGTCTGGTGCCGGACACCGGGGCACTTGGGCTATGTCGTTGGAGGCGAGGTCCAGCGCGGAGACGGCGAGGTCATCGTGGCAGCCGCCTGTTGAATGGCAGCGCCATGTCTCGAGCAGATTGATAGAGCTCTGCCCGTTTGCCTCTACCTCCATTACGATAGCTTACGCTTTCGCTTGAGGGGTGGGAGGAGGGGCTCCGTCCTTTGCTAAAGTTGCCTCGACCAATCCATCCGCTTCACTCAAGTCCAGGGCCAGATCCACGATGAGGAGAGAAGAGTCCAGTTTGGAGACAAGTTGACCTCTTGGTCTAGGTTTCAAGAAGCGGCAGCAAACAGCGTCGGGGGGGCCAGTGTGCTTGGACACCAGGATGAGGGATCGTACTTGTCAGGCGATCTGCTGATGCTTACAAAAGCCGTGCTCGTGAATCGTCGCAAGTCGAGCTGGACCAGATGCAACCCAGGTTCTCGCAGCCAAAGATCGCGGCAATGCAAAAAAAACTCTCGCACGCCCAAATTGCCTTCCCAAAAGAAACCCGTCCCAGCAGCCAAACAGAGGCTCCTCGCTGAAGCTGGAGGAGCAAGACTTGGGACCTGGCGTGATCTCCTCGAAGAGCGGAAGTGGGGCGTGAGGACCGCCGAGGCTAAATGGGATGTCGTGAGAGTGAGGAGACGGTTGAGTCTTTTTTATCCCAGGATCCAACAGAAAAAAAAGACGTGTAGGATATCGAGATTGAAACCAAAAAAAACAGAGATGGACAAAAACGGTAGCAACAGGAGATTTGAAGATTGGAGTGAGGGAGGGGAGGAAGAGGGCTGGTAAGTCGAGCGACGACCCAGAGATCAAATGGGTTAATGGTGTGTGGCTCAAGGGCCTCAAGTCAAGGATCACGCCGAACCAATTCGACGGGAAATCCGGGGCCGGCACGAGGTGGACCGTAGAGATGGGGTCGGATTGCTTTTTCTGGACAGACCAGGACACCGAACGCAGGAGAGGATGAGCGGTTCTGGGGTGGCGGCACTCACTACAAAGCCCGAGCGAAGAGACAAGAGGCGCCCATCGAGGAGGGATGATCAAAGCCAGACTTGCCAGGGTTTCTTTCGCCTCTCTGGCCTCTCAGCGTGTCCCGCGACGTCCCGAGACGGGGGGGGGGGGGATGCCTGCCTTGGAGTCGCCATCGAGACTAGCTGGACCTGCTAGTCCTTGCTTGCATGTACGAAAACCTGGAGGCTATTGCTTGATCGTCGACCCGCGGGGAGATGGATGTGGGATGGGCAAGCCACCTATTCTTTTTTGCCCCATGGTGATACCGCGCCGAGGGAAAGCGAACGAGCAAGCATGGCATGGGGAGGGCAGGCAAGGAATGGGTGCTTTTCTGCGGTGGTCCTGCAGGCCCGTCGTCCGGGGTAAGCTACGTATCCCTGGGGGGGTGCAGTCTGCAGAGGGACCGGATGGCATATCATAGGCCGGGCGTTGGTCAGGCGGTTGAATCAAGCGTTCAGGGATACAGGGATTGTCTCTGGGTGCGCTGCTCTTGTTGGCTGACGGGCTTCATGACGGGTCGAGAAGAGGCGCGGATGGTCGGGTAGAAAGGGGGGGGGAGCCCATCCGGGGGGGTGGGGGGACCGCCATCGCAAGAAAAAAGAGCCAGGGATCCAAGGGGGGTAACCCGAGGAGACAACATTGAAAATGCATGCAGAGAATGTAGCATGCACCTCAAAATGAAAGAGAAAAAAAAGGTGACATGAAAGAGGAGTAAAGGGGGCATAATGGAAGCGGAGAAAACGTCGCAGGGGGAGGAGAAGGGCCCCCCCGCTTTTCAGATCATAAGCATGGGATGTGATGCGTCGCTATTTCATTCAACTTCCCTGCTTCTGCCCTGCCTTAGCTTCCATTTGTCTGTTCCATGGCAAGAGTTGAATGCTCGAAACTACCTCCCTAGTACGGAGGACTATTACTAGCGGTATATCCCGCTCGTCCTGTCCCGTGACCACCCTGCTGCGAATTTGCTGCATATACCACAGTGCTGGTACAGCAGCGCTCTCCTCACTCCCCCAAAACTGCTGCCACCCCGGTCTCAATACCGCCAGCCACCACACCGGGTCGTCGTGGGATGGCTCCTCGGGCAGCAGTAGGTAATAAATGTTCATAGCGCCGGCTCCTGGTTAGCTGAAACCACCCCATGGTACGACCATGGTTGCTTTTTTTTCCCGCCTCGTCGGCCCTGGGCTTTAAGTGGTCGATTGGCGGGTGTTTCTGGGGGAGCATCAATTCTTGGCTCCCCTCTTACGGAGTATTTAATCCTGCCAGAAAGGATGGTCGCATATGTACACCGAGAGTTGCCGTTCAGGGGAATTGGCCGCGGCATTGACAAAAGAAACAGCAGATTCAAGGTTTGCGGGGGACGTATGTATGTATAGTAACACGTATGTTGAACGACCTGCCTACTCTGTTTGGAAACACTGCTACCCTTCAAAGGGACTGGGAGGGGACCGCCGGTACGACCGGGTAATGCTGTGGCACGGCCTCAGGCGAGTCTTGGCCCTCCTTTTTCCCCAGTTCTCCACAAGACCTGAGATGACGCAGATTACTTTTTCAATCTTTCTTCGGTGAGGGACCCCGGCAGCGGAGAGAGACTTGACGATAGAGAGGCCTGGTGTTGGTAATCAAGACATGCAGCGTTGGGCGTTGCCCCCATGATCCATCCCCTCCCCGAAGTGGAAACCCGGCCCTCGAAACGGCTGGGATTCGAGGCCCTCCCGTCAGTGCGCGCTTCTTGGCTGCCCAAAACGTAACGGCTGTAGCCACTCACAATCACTCCAATGGCAATGTCTGTGATGGGGACATCTCGTGTTAACAGGTAATTCGACCCCCCCGCTGAACGAGCCACCGCCTCCTCCCTTTGACGTGCAAGCCATTACGAAAGACAAAAAACTCCAGAGAACTCCGGGCAATCCCTGCGGGCCCCCTCCAGCCAAAGAGCGCGTCTTGATTATACATCATCACACATTCGGGGGAGGACGTGCGTCGTCTTGTCAGACATCACGCGCGCCTCGTCCTGACGTCGAAAATGTCATTCTTCCATCCTCCCTGCTCGTACTCAAACAGCCTCTGCTCCGCGTCCCTGGCCTCCGCCTCCCACAGCCGGACCAAGCTCCCCGGTGCGTAGCGTCCGCGGAAGACTCCCCGGGCAGCAGCCCTGACGCCGACGCGCGTGTCAATGTCAGGGTCGGGTGCGGGGACCAGCCGGGCGGCGACGGCCCGAAGAAACGTCCACAGGTCCCTGGGATCTGCGATGCGGGTGGCGCGCAGCCGCTCCCGGGCGTAGACCATCTCGCGGTTGAGGAAGTGGAGGCCGTCGGCGATGCCCGCCGCCATCTTGACCTCGAGCGCCTTGCGCACGATGGGCCTCACCAGCGGCTTGAGGATCCACGCCAGGCACGCGAACTTGGACTTGCTGAGCGTGTAGTTGAGGTGGTGGATGCGCACGTCGACGTCCCGTAGGGTGACGATCTGCTCCAGGCGGTCCTTGCCGATCTCGACGTCGAGGGTGATGTCCACGCCGCGCTCGTCGAGGTGGAAGCCTGCGATGCCCTCGTCGACCATCCGGAGGAGGCCCGAGTGTAGACGGAACCAGTAGCCCAGGTCGTCCGCGGCGATGGAGAGCCCGGACACGGTGACCCTCATCATCGAGGTCATGGTGGACGCCGTTCCGTGGCGCGCTTTCCGTACTTCAATGTCATTGTAGGTCGATATGTTTAGCTTGAACGGCAGGAATGAGCTCGCATTGACGGTGCGTCCCGGCTCGAGGATGAGGTTCTCGAGCAGGAGATCGATGGCGGGCGCCGCCACCTCCACCCGCGGGATGGGGATGTACTGGATGGCCTGGACGAGTAGCGGCACGAAGATGTTGACCGAGTCGGTGACCAGCTCGCTATTGGCGTACTGGCCAGCCGGTGAGACGAGACTGGCTATCCTCTCGGTAGTCCGGACAAGCTTCTTGATGTCCTGGTCGTCCAGCACGGAGCGGAGGGCAGAGTGCAGGCTCGTCAGCAGGGCGTCCAGGTCGTCTCGGATAGAAGACTTGGCAGTCAACTCGTTGGACTGCTTCCGAAGGCGCCGGAACCTCTCGTCGGCGTCGTCGAAGAAGTCCGGGTCGCTCAGCATGTCCTGCACCATGTTGCCGATCTGTCGCACCAGCTCGTCAAAGTTTGGATCCGTCCGCCCGTCCTCGACCACGGCTGCAAACGCCCTCTTGACGTCGTCCCAGTCCTCGCTGTTCCCCAGCGACGTGATGAGCAGCCAGAAGTTGTGCACCGCCCGGTCAGCCTCCAGGTTGGGCTGCGTGTCCTCCTCCACCGCCTGCACTGTCTCGGCGGCGACGTGCGAGTATGCAAGGAGGTATCGCCTGATGAGGAGCGAGAGGGTCGAGACTGACTCCTTGTAGTCTGTGCGCTTGCGGAGGTTGAGGACCGTCTGCTTGAGCCGCTGGGCGAGGGCGTCCCCTTCCTCGCCCTGGGCGTGTTCCTTGATGCTCTGCCCGGCCTCGTCCGCTACCACGATGGCGCTGTCCTTGACGGTCTCGGAGACGTCGGCGAGCTCATCCTTGAGGTCTTGGTCGGATGGGACGGCGTGTGACTTCCCGTTGCCGTTGGCCTCCTTGAGGGCGTCCTGATCCTCCTTGGACGGGCCAATAGCCTCGCCGGCCTGCTTCGACACGTCCGATAGGGTGAATGCCGTGTCTCGAAGGACTTCCCTCCCGACGGTGCCCAGGTCAGACAAGAAGATCCGAAAGTCGGAGTTGGTCAGCAACAGGGAACCGACCGTCTGCAGGCTCTTGTACGTCGCCACGGCGTCGGCCTGGACCCTCGCCTTGGCCGCCCTCTGCTCGATGTGCGCGACGTCCACGTCCAGCCGCGCCTTGGTCAGGTACCAGATGAAGTCCTGGATCTGGTCGTTGGCGTTCTTGTGCTGCAGCACCTCGATGAACTGCGTCAGCCAGATCTTGATGCTCCTGACCAGGGCTCGTCCCGCTGGGCTGAGGTCCTGCCTCTCCGGGTTGAGGACCTGGGCGGAGAGCAGCGTGCGCAAGTGGATGATGACCTGCTCGTTGCTGGGCATGTATCCCTTGGAGAGAGCCCGCAGCATCTGATATGTATGGAGCTTCTCGTGGAGACGCGTCTGCAGCGTCGTGTCGTCATTGTAACGTGGGAGCAGAGGCTCGCGCTCTGCCTCTTCGCTGCGCCTGCCGAAGCCGAAACAGGACAGCATTTTTGAAGTGAGAGCGTCAGTCGCTCAGCTGTGACTGATTGAAGCAATTGCGCGGTGCCTTTGATGTGGACTGTTTTTGTTGAGGCGAAAGCTCATTCTTGTTTGCTTGTGATTGTGATTCTGAGGCGTCTGTAAGAGTGACGACGTCATGACTCCGCCGGAGCTTCTGGTCCTGCGCTACCGCTCTCGATTTTGGCAGGCATGGAGCAGCACATTGCAGTTGAAACCATTGCATTGGTGTCAAAAACCCAAATTGAGGATTTATCATTGGACACTCCAGGCTTCAATGATGATTTTCTAATATTGATACATCAATGATGAGTGGGCTTGAAGAGCTGGCTTGGGCTGATGGTCACTGTCGAGCCTCGACTGAGATTGAGTGAGACGCCACAAAGTATCGTCGCTGACTACACAAATGTGAACTCCAGACTCATTCGAACGATAGTATCTATATAATATCTATGTTCATCCTTGAGAGTCAAGTTGTTGTCAAAAAGGCCAGCCAGTATCATCGGTTGCGCTCCCGACATGTCGACCCAACCCTTCAATGAACAAGATGAAACGGCATGCAACAATAGCCTCACCTGTCCAATGCTATCCAAAAACACCATATCCAATGGGGCCATATTTCGTTTTCGCTCTGGTTCATAGGGAGAT
Organism: Fusarium nematophilum; assembly: GCA_033030565.1. NCBI lineage: Eukaryota > Fungi > Ascomycota > Sordariomycetes > Hypocreales > Nectriaceae > Fusarium > Fusarium nematophilum. The sequence goes on along the minus strand of JAVIXY010000048.1, from coordinate 187,813 downwards.
TGCTCGTTTGTCTGGATCTCCCGCAACGTCATTGTCCCTCGTTTGCTCTCGGGTAAACGGCGTGGCAGACATTTTTGCACTGCTCAGCAAAACTTGAACAAGCTCCTCCATTAAATGAATGCGAGAATCCACACTCCTCGTGGGTATCCTCAGTTTCGGGAACCCAGGTCCAAGGATATTATCCTGCGATCTGCAAACAAGACGCTCTGTGCCACAAGGCTGTCTGGTAAATTGCTTCCCAAAGAGGTAAGTACCTCGGCATCCATACCCGGCTTATGAGCGTGCAACCAACACAACAACTTCCACCGCCTCGGCTGTGGTCGTGCACTTGGTTCGCGACGCTCCAGGGACTACGAAACCACCAGAGAACGCATATTTCAACCTCGAACACCTCCAGGGAGCAGGAAGCCTCGTTTTCATTTCCTCGCAGCGGCCACCCGGCCTTCCCGTACCCCCCTCACCACAATCCCCTCCCCGATGGCGGCGCCCAAAGAATGGAAGCGGCTGTCCTTCCAAGAAGCCTTGGAACTCACAAGACTTCCGGATGAAAAGTCAGGAGCGCAGCCGCCGACTAAACGGTTCATGAGCCGCCAGCCTCCCTGGGTGCCGGGCAAGGAGCTGCCGTGGGAGTCCAAGGGCCTCACGATACCCAGGGTGACGAGGGGTGCCTTTGGGGGAGTCGTCTACGCGCAGGCACCTCTGGCGGCGGCGCGCGTGGTCGAGCAGGAGGATCTCGAGGATGGGAACGGCGTCAACGGAAATAAACGCGGGATCCATGTGAGTTTGAGGCATATCCACGGGGGATGTGATGGTTGGGCATGAATTTGAACCCTCAACTGACAAGTGTACAGTCCATCCACGGAGTCTTTCCAAACCCCGGATTGGCGGATCGGCCATTCATCTTTGACGTGTCCGAAGTTCACTCGAGCCGCTCTTTTTCAACACGTCTCGTCCAAGCCCGTCAATCGACACAACCTTCAAGCAACCCATCAGGCCCCTTCCCCATCTCGGACGCCCAGGCACCGCTCGGCAACACATGCCTGACATGCCTCGTCACCTTCAAGCGACCCGTCCCCAGCCCCGACGAGGTCCAGAGCATTCCACCTCAGCAGCGCTACAGAGACATCCTCTCCTCAAAGGCGCCCTCGGAGTGGGAGCCCTCTCCACAGGCAGACATCGACATCCTGAAGGAGATGTTCCCCAACGCCGGCCACGGGGCGTTCCCGATCCTCGACATGCACAAGGTCGACATGACGGGCTTCAACGCCGGCAAACCCATCCCCGAGAGGAGGGAGCTGATCTACTACCGGCTGCTCAGGCCAATCCCCAGGGAGAACGTGAACGCGCACATCCTGTGCCACGCCTTCGAGGCGGACCGCAACGGGCTCATCATGCTGGGGAACCATCTGGGCTACGGGTTCGATCTCGGGGTAGCAGCGAGCCTGAGCTACTCGTTCTACGTGCACGTCAACGCGGAGGAGGCGGTCATGAGCTGCGACGGGTGGTGGATGCAGGAGGTCTACTGGCCTCGCTTCAGCGCGGGGAGGGGCGCCATGGAGAGCCTGATCTGGAGCCCGGAGGGGAAGCACGTCGCGACAGGGTACCAGGATGGCATTGTGCTGCCAATGATGACGAAGCCCGGTAGAGAGACCAAGTTATAGACTAGAGTAGTATGATTTGACTACATCCTACCTATTGGGCATTTTTATCTCCGTCCTATCTCGGCCATGGCGCGGGACGAGATGCGGCCGATCGACACCCCCGGAGGCGGACGCCAGCGGAGTGAGGCGGAGCCGCATTGACAAACTCCATTCGACTTCCAGCCGACGACCCCAGAACTCCGGATGTTTTTGGCGTCTACTGTGTGGATTCATAGAGCCACAAGTCACTGGCTGACGTGAGAACCAAGACGAGGATGGTCCAACATGGCTAAACCCGCCGCCGTCGAGCCTGGGCAATCACTCATCCATGACGCAGACGATAAGGCTGGGCTGGGCTTCCCAGCTTGTCGGAATGGCTGACGCCAGCACTTGAGGAATCAGCATGACAAAGGACCCCGATTTTCTCGCCCGAGCAGAACTATTTTTCTCGCCCGAAAGGCTCACTGCTTGTGTCTCATTCGTCGGGTAGGTCATTGTGGCAACGAACCATGTAAGCTGCCAGGCTGGGGCGGGGCGTCTTTGGAATATCCTCGAGGGCTTGTCAACCAAGCGGAGCCTCGTACACGTTGTCAACAACAGGGTTGCATTTGCCTGGGGAAAGTGCAACTTCCTTCTAAATACGGTAATTTCGAACTAGGGATCTGATCCAGACCGACAGTTGCTCCTGGTCCTTTGATGATGACCTGCTGTCGGGCTCTCGGGCCCCATTGTTTCCAACTGGAGGCGGTCGAGATCACGCAAGCCTCTTGATGCTGTGCTCCTTGGCTGACTAGAGAGTGTGAAAATCTGACACTCGGCCGTTATAACCGGATGTTAGTGGTGGCATTGCTTGGCCACTTGCGTTGCTGAAGGCATGCTGCTGCGGCGGAAGGGAGATCCATTAAATCCGAAGCCGATGCTGGGTGAGATGAGCCGTAGTATCTACAAGGACAAACCCATGTATATAAGATGGCTTGTGGAAAGTGTAATGCAGGTCTTGAACCATCGCACAAGCACGCACAAGTCTCACATTCACAATGGCCTTCAACGCTCCCCTGGGCATGGCAGCCTACGCCGCCCCTTCTCTCTTCCAGCCCCATCGAGCACGGGATGCCATCCGCGACGCACACAAGAAGAAGATCCCTCCCATGCTGGGCTACTACTCTGGCCTCAGCGCCCTGCCGCTGACGCGGATGCTCGCGCCCATGAACTTTGACTCGGTGTGGATCGACTGGGAGCACACGTCGTGCAACGTCGAGACCATGACCAGCATGGTCCACGAGGCAATCTTCATGAGCCACGGGCGCACCATCCCCTGGGTGAGGGTGCCGGGGCATGACCACGCTGCTATCGGGTATGCCCTCGATGCTGGTGCCAGCATCGTTGTCCCTCAGGTGAGCTTCGCCAACCCTGTCTCAAGTAATGTAGTAGGGACTAACTCTTGTCGAGGTGGAAACTGTGGAACAGGCCAAGCACGTCGTCTCGTCAGCCAAGTACGGGACGAAGCAGAACGGAACGCGATCTGCCCCCCCGTTCAGACTGGTCCCCATGCTCACCGACACACCCTACGACTCAACACGGGACATCCACAAGTGTCTCAACGACCAAGCAGCCATCATGATCCAGATCGAAACCCTCGAGGGTGAGTTCTCCATTCCAAGTTATATTTGTCTCCATCTAACCCTCCAGGAATCAACAACCTCGACGCCATCCTCACAGAGGTCCCCGACATCGACGTCGTGTGGCTCGGCTCCCTCGACGCCCGCATCAGCATGAACCTCCCCGGGAACATGGGCATGGGCGGCACCGAGCAGGAGTGGCTCGACGCCCGCGAAAAGTTCTTTGCCGTCCTCGACAAGCACGACAAGCCGTACTCGGGGTTCGCGTTTGCCAACCCGCCGTACGGGTCGCCCGAGGCGCTGAGGAAGGCTGCCGAGAGGATGAGCATGATCTTTGTGACGGCGGATGTGATGCACTTGGCCATGATGGGGCAGGATCTGGCGCAGGCGAGGGAGCTTGTTGCTCTGCCGGAGACGAATGGGGAGGTGAAGGAGAATGGCGTGAAGGAGAATGGCGTCAAGGACTGAGTGTCTGTACGTAGATGTTTGCTGGGCTATAAGTGTTTGTACTGGATGGTGGATTAATGGAATAGATGAGGCTGATCACTGAGATTATTCCAAGTCATGTCCCTGGTATTCTACGTTGCTGCGGCTGTTTGTGGTGGATGCCTAAGAGACGGCACGTTTGTATGCAGAGAAGTGGTCTGCTTGAATGTGACTCAGTTTCAAAAATCCCTAGCTTTGTTCCTAGAACCATGTCTCGACATGAGCAGCGCTAAGCAATCCACTTGGAACCAAAATCTCCTCCCCGTTTATCCCTGTATTGAGTCTGCCGTCCTTGGCTATTAGCCCAGCCATTTTCAAAGGGCCAATGTCGTGATTGTGATGGAAAGAGCGATAAGGACCTAAGACAAGCCAGTTAGTAGGTGATTATACAACGCTGACGAAATACTAACCAGGATGGCTCACTGGGCCTTATTCATCTGTCTTATTCTTTTGGTGAGCCTCTTGCAGCTTCTTCTGGGCTCTGAACGCATTGACACCCTGGTACTCAGATGGTCGCGAGGTTCTCTCCCGCCTTTCCTTGGTGCCAGCACCCCCAGCAGGCAGAGGCCGCGAGACAGCTGTCGAAAGAATCCCTGGGCGGTTCCGCTGTCCGGACGAGGTACGAGGCCGCGCAAGAGGACCCCCGGCACCAACTACCCTTTGCTTGTTGTTCTTCAAGTTGAAGCTCCCCAGTCTGCCCTGATATCTCGCACTCTGCAGGATCGCGTTCCGCAGCAGCCAATCCTCATACTTTTGCTGCGAGGCATGGCCAACGCCGCCATCCTCGCAGATCTTGTACACGATCGTCCGTATGTTGTGCTGCGCACTCTGCCACGGCGCCGTCACAAACGCCCTGATCTTCCTCGAGATCCTCCACCGGATAAAGTCCCAGGGGTCCATCGCCAGCTCCCGTCTGTCCTTCAGGACCCGCAGGTCCGACACCTTGCACGCCAGGCGGTACATGATCTCCTTCTGGCACAACCCTTCATCGGGCAGGTGCATCTTGGAAACCAGCTGGTTAGGGTGGTAGTTCGTGCCGGGGCCGAAAATGTCACGGATTCGACGATGCTTGCTGACGTTGTCGGAGTGCAGCTTGTGAGCGGCAGCGGCGGCCTTGTCAGAAGGATCGAGCTGTTGACGGGCCTGGCTCTCGCGTTTGAGAGCCTCCTCAGCTTCCTCCTGAGCGAGGAACTGATCTAGCGATTGCCATCTCGCGTTCCAGTAGGGGCCTGACTCGGTAATCTTGGCGACCGGGGTGCCCTTTAGGCAGGACGGCGAGGTGTACGTCGTGCCGTCCTGGCTGATGGAGTAGACGTCCGCCCAGGGCGTCTGGAGCATTGCTCTGACTTCTTCGGCTGAAGGGCCATCTTGGTCTTGGGCTCGCTGGGGAGGGGGGTTTCGTTGGGCCGACATGTTAGGTGTCTGCGAGATGGTTAGCGACTCTTGGTCTCTGTTAGAGCGGGAGGGAAGATATTGAAATTTACTCGAGTTGGGAGAAGGCGCTGACCGAGGCAGGCCAAGGGCGTGTCTGTTGAAGACGACCTGTAATCAACTTGTGGTGTTTAGTAGCGTAGGATAGTCGACACGAGGACAGAGGGGATTCCTACTCTAGATATTCCCCCGCGAAGATTCAACACCGTCGTCACGAGAACGCCTGTGCACGGGAGAAGAAATCTCAAGTGCTCACGCCTTGATGAATCTCCAACTGCCGCGAGTATTCTGGTCGGTCGCGATAATTCTTTGAGTGAGACTCAGGTGGCGTGGTTGGCGATCAAAGAGACAAGAAAGCCGGGTTGAAGAGTTTTGGGGTCGTGGTTGAGGGTTTTGGAAGATGTTTTGATGTTAGGGTATAGAGGGTGAGGCGTCGGTGATTCACGCGTTCACCTTGCAAACACGGGGTTTTAGTGGTGAAAAATCAATGGAAGGAGGTGCAGGTACTGGCCATTTGTAGCACCTAAAATCCTAAGCCTACCTTGAGGAATTCTATCTCTGAATCATGCAATATGAGCAAGAACCCAACCACTATGGACACAATATCACAGCTGGCTGATGGTGGCCTTCCCTACTGCACAGGAAAGACTCAGACCTGGTGCAGCATGAGAGGTCTTTGCCTCTCAGTGGCTATAAAGAATGCCTGCTCTATCTCCAGTGAAGTAGATGCTTTGGTGATGCCTAATTCAGGGCACAGGTATTCGCTTCAGGGCATCAGATAGAAGGACAATAATGATTGTTTGTTCACCTCGACAAACACCAAAATCATCATGTCGTCTCTATTCGACTGGCACTTGATTCGTATGTACTTGCTATTATTTCAAAGGGAACAATCATATATACAAACAAGACTGGGCCCTTTGAGGTGTTCACAAGTATCTTCCTGTCCGCTTGCTTCGTATAGCAACCTCAAAACTCAAGCTCAAAGTCCCAGACCTGAAGCTTCCTGTCGGGATACCCCCCGGCCTGGCGAACAAAGACACTCAGGACGCCCTGGTCGTGCAGACGGGCCTTGTCAAACAGAGGCTCAGTCGAGGTGTTTGAAATCGCCGCCAGAAACTTCCAGTCTCGAAAGCCCTCCGAAGCACTCGCCACGTAAATTCGCGTCTCCGACGTCACGACGTCAGGCAGGAGGCCAAACAGGTGCTCTCCAGCCTTGTCTCCGGCAAACTTTCCCCGGGGGTCAAACAGATCAGGACCGTTCAGGTCATCGACATCGATGGGGTTCTTTGTCCAGGTGCCTATACTTGGTCAGCCACTTGCTGAATATGCATGCGTAGTGTCTTACCATCCGTGTCCCTCAGGTAGTGCTGGTACAGATGCCCTCCGCTGAGGTTGTCCCGCATCAGGACGTGCACCCTGCCCTTGGTGTCCACCAGCTGGCCCTCCTGGTTCACCATGCGGCTGTTCTGCGGAATGTCCCAGATGAGCGTGCTGTCGAGGGACGTCGATATCGGCTTCGGGAGCTCGGTGCCGTTGGTGTTGAGCCACGTGCGGCCGTCGTCGTCCGAGTAGGCAAAGTAGACGCCGTGGTTGGTGTTTGCGTCGGGCGTCTCGCGGACGGTCCAGGACGTGTAGAGCTTGCCGTCAACGTAGTCGAGGCCGTTGATGTAGGCGTTGTTGTCGTCGCCCTCGATGTACTTGCCGTAGGCTTGCCACCTGCCGGTGGAGGTGCTGTATCGGTGGATGTAGCTGTCGCCGGAGCCGGATCTTACGCTGTTAGTATGTGACAGAGAAGTGTGACCGAACACTTACTGTCCGATGCGAAACTCGAGCAGAAGGTCGCCGTTTTCCAGACTCTCAAACCGGGGATAGGTCAAGGGCGTCCACGGTCCCTGAGATCCCGAGAGAGAGTGCACCACCGGCCCAAACAGAGCCGCTGTCCACGATGAAGGCACGTCTTTGGCGATGGGGCCGTCCGAAACGCGGTAGTTTAGAGGCACATCCTGTCGGAGTCAGAATTTAGAAACAATCAAGAGACGGAACCTTGGGGAACAAACATGGTGGTCAAAGCTCAAGTGGATCTTGCCATCGCCAGAGATGCCCATGGAAATCATGTTGTGACCATCCATCGTGGTCTGGGTATAGTCGGACAGAGTGAGATACTCCCAGTCGTCCACACCGGGCTTGACGCGACGGCGTCCAACCTTGACATAGTGGTTGCTGTATCCCGCGGGCGCCGTCTCGTAGAAGGTAACGTACTGGTAGTCGCCGAACGTGATGAGGGCGTCCTCCTGGTAGCTCACCCCGTTCAGGCGCTGCGGGCCCTGGATGTCGGTGCCGATGGTCCAGTGCTCGGTCGACTTTACCGACACGGCCGAGACGCCGGCGAGGGAGAGCATCGCTGCAACGGCGGTGTTTCCGATGTGCATTCTGCCTTGTTGTTGGGGGTGAGAGCTGCACAGGGTGTGTGCCCTCTGTAACGCGGGGCCCCATGGTGGTTTTTATGGGTGACGATGCTCGGGGCAGAATACTCGATGCGTTTTTGCTCGGTCCATCTCGACTCGAGGTCAAATTTAGGGTCCCTGTCGATAGCTACCCCTTTTTTGGATAGCTCGCCCGAACTTTGTGGCTCTCGGCGAGTATATGCCCCCGGTCTAAAGGCTGTCCAAATTCCCCGGTGCCCGCTGCGGACGGTCCGTCTACATGCGGCCGAATGGTTGTATCTGCTGGGCTATCCACTATGCCAGGGTCGTAATACGACTATGCAATAGGTTTACCATACGATGGTCATCTTATACCCCGCATTGTGAATACATGAGGAAACGTCTGGGGAGTGGAGTGGGGGAAAACCTGCCGCCCATCCCCAGATTCTGCATCGTTCTGGTACCCCCGACAAAGGCAACAAGACACGATTGCGCCATCCCCAATGACGGTGCCTTTTCGCCATTTCGGCATAAAGAGATGCTGTAAGGTAGTCAGATCCTTCGGTCTGATCAAGTCCCGAGGGCAAAGCTCGTTTCAACAATGTGCCGTGCCAAGAGCCCATCTTCCAAGGATACAAACACAAGGTGCCACAACAAACACCACCCAATGAGGCTGTGATCGGCGCTGCCGTTCGTCCCTCGGTCAAAAATCTTTGATGCCCAGAGACGACTAGCGGTGGATCGCACTCTAATTGTACACGAGCCATCCATCTTGTCTATCACCACGTCAGAGTTGACGTGAAGGCTCGGTGGTCCGGGGCATCTCGATGCGACAGTTGGGCATGAGGGACGCATCCTCGATGTGGCGTTCGGACTATTCTTGTCACGGAGCTGTCAGTATATGGGGCTGGTCGTCAGATAGGTTTCTTTGTTTGAAGCTTCAGACTCCAAACAGCTGATTTGAGTCCGATCTCGTCAACATGGTGACTGTGGAAACACAACTCCCGAGGCAACCGCCTGGTCTTTGCTGTCACGGCAGCATCATGCCAGGCCTTTAAGACCAAAGGCAGGACACCAGCGATCCGATCAGAAATACAAGGCTAATCAACTCAGGCGTCATGGCCGGAATCATCGGCGCAGACAATAGATTCGGCCGAGACTTCAACAATCCCGACCCCGACATGCAAGGAAACATCACCTCTCTCTACGACATCGGCTGCGTCGGCTCCATCCTCTCCTACGTTGTGGGCGAGCGCCTCAGCCGCCGCACGATGCTCATGTCAGGCTGGAGGACATTCCCCTGCTGATCCAGAAGGGCGGTGTTACCGGAGGTGTCTTCTCTACCCGGGGAAAGACGGTCGTGCCTGGACAGCATGCGAGGGAGGCGCATGTCGATGCGAAGCAGCATGATGAGCAGATTGAAACGGCTGATGCCTGAGGAAAAGGTGCGGGATAAGATGGAGGGACAGCACGGGCGTGCATAAGACAGAAGAGAATGAATAAGCGTAATATTGGCTACCTTTTGAGCCTGGGATGCACCAAGGTCTGTATGGGACCAAATGTCGAGGGCCTGTTGGATTAAATAGCTGGTCATTTTGGGTCACTGCTGGGTGTTGGTTAAGAGACAGGGCTGCCACTCACGCCAGGAGGATAAAAGACGGGACACCCGCTCTTCATTCCCACTCTGCTCTCGAATCCCCCAGAACCTTTTGCTGTCGATTTCTTCCGTTTGCTAGCCGCCAGATTCTGGTTCAGTACGCTGTCTAATTCAGTTACCCGTCGATCCACAGCTGTCGTCTTACACCTGCACCAGGACTGCCGGCCGGGGAATCAACATCGCCCGCAATGAGAGATTTGGAGAAGTTCACTGAAAGCGGTATGCGACAGGCCTTATGGGTCAACGCCACTTCATGTCCCTGGCCCTCCTTGGTCGTATCTATGACTTCTCGCATATTGCAATGACATCTGGCGCGCCTTGGACGTCCTGTACAGCGACAACTGGGAGGACGCGTAGAGCCTCGATCGGAATAGGCTGAGTGCTAGTAGTTCTGACTTCTTACGTGCTCCTCATTTTGGGAGAGTATTTTTACTTTCACCTTCTGAAGGATGCAGGCGTGTTCTGTTGGAGGTTGAGAGGAGTCGAGTGCAGTCCGTGACGGGACACATAACAAGAAATAATCCTTTCCTAACCAATCACAGCTTAGGTTGCGTGGTCTAGTTGGTTATGGCATCTCGTTAACACCGAGAAGGTCCCCGGTTCGATCCCGGGCGGAACCATCCTTTTTGCCCACAGAGGCTTCAGGTGCTGTAGGGTTCCTTTGTATTATTAGGAGTCCAAGTGCCTACCAAAGTCGGTGAAGTCCTTGAAAAAAAATGACGCCGCCCTATTATAGACGCCGTAGACGGTTGCTCGAGTCTTCCTCTAAACACCTTTGGCCAACCCTCCATTCTTACAACATGTCTAAGCCTTGATGCTATGACATCTAAATCCACCCTAAATGCCCATGTTCCTCACTACACGCCAAGCAGAGTGACCTTTCTTTTTAACCCGACGAGCACACCCGGTAGTTGTAGTTGTAGTCGAACGCAGACAGAATGCCCATCAACTGGGTCGCAGTAGCAAGAACCACCAAGACGTGGAAAATCTGATGAGACGAGCCGTAAACGTCAAAGGTCCCAGGACTCAAGCGCTCAGGGAACCTTGTCTAGTTCCCATCTCAGTGAGTTGGACGGCAGCGGGCTGAACTTGTTTGCCAACACTTACAATGTATATCAGGGCTCCTAGAATCAACATGGCCCCCTCTGCGAGGTAGTACGGCATGCCGGACTGCTTCATCATCTGAGGGAAGCCAAAGATGACGATACCGTGCGTCAGGGGCGCGAAGCCAGACAGTCCGGTAGCCACCATGGTCAAGACCCTGAAGGATCGCCACTTCTTGCCCTGGAATCTGGAGTTGACGAGGATGAATATCGTTATGGCGCCGAGGGTCAGAATCTATCAGTCTCTGTTAGAGTAGAATCAACTGGAAGAGAGAATTCCCTAACCATGGTCCAGTAGATCTTGCGCAGCACAGGCTCGCACCAAAACGCCATGTAGATGCCCGACACAAAGTCACCGACCGTCAGTAGGATTATGCCGGAAAAGTCAAGACGCAGGAACACAACCTCGACCTCGAGGGAATGGTTGAGCAGGGTGTGGTACGTGGTGGAGAGGCCGAGGCACACCGCCGCCATGAGGAGGAAGAAGGAGAATATGAAGCTGTCGGTCGAGGTCATGTCCTCGTACTGGGCGTGCAGGTAGTCGAGGAGGTACCACTGGCTGCCGAGAAAGGCCATGGCGGGCAGCATGTGCGTGTAGATGTTGAGGGTTTCGTTGTGCATGTAGAGCCAGCTCGCGAAGGAGACGCGCCCGGAGCCGGAGACGGGGCGGTAGCCGTGCCGGATGTATCTGTTGTCGCGACACCACTCGGGGATCTGGTCCCATGATAGAAGAAGGGGGCTTTGGTCTTTTGAGGTGCTGGCCTCTGGGGGGGATGTGCTGTTAGTCGTGGGCATGGCAGAAGATAGGTCTCGGTGGCGTAGAAGGGTAGGTAGCGTTTGGGGCTGGGGGAGCAGCACGGCAGAGTGAGCGTTGGGAGAGATGAAGGATGGAAACCTTGGGAAGAACAAAGGATGCCTTGGTTTATCATCCTTATGGCCGAGCCAGCATTCAACCCGGGGGCAGTGGCTGCAGAGTGTAACGCCTCACTGTGGTGCGCGCATATCTTTGAAAAACCTCTTTTTTTTTCCATTTTCATGTCTCCGTCCAGAATCTGGAGTTAGTGAAGGCCCAGTAACTGTCGAGTATGAAAGGCACGAGCCCAAGTGACGCTGCGCTCCAGAGACCCCATCCAGCCACGAGACACTTCCAGTCACGCTCTCACGTCCCCCATTGGCACCCAGGTTTGTTTCTGTCGCCCTGAGGAATCCCTAGATCATGGCTTTGAACAGGCATGTGAAGATTTTACTTCCCGCGGCTCGGAAAGCTTGGCTTGCGGCCCGCCACAAGGGCACGAGTGTTAGGCTAAAACGGGGAAAAGAAGGACGAAAGAAGTGAGACTAAAAACTCTCCTATGCGCGCGGTTACCCGAAGCATCAGTCTTGTTGCGCCACTCATTCGCCTTTCAACGCCAAGTGCGCTTCGCAAGGAAACGGCTCTCAAAACCCATCCGTCCCAGGGAGCTGGGCTGCCAATGAATGCCTCCCATCCTGGTTATCTATGTGAGCATCATCATGTCAGCTCGGGTGGCACGATCGGCCTTTGAAGCAACCCCATCGCCCTGATGCTGACATCTAGAACTATGATACATCTACTCAAGGTCCAGTGCTCGTACTCCTCCTTCAGGGTCACACAGTATTGGTTGTCTTGTTCGTTCTGAACCTGGCCCCAGGGAGCAAGGCTGGGAGAGCCAGCCCGGAGGCGGCTTGGTCATCGATGGGACCCTGCTTAAGCCATGTAGATGAAGCATCATCTAGATACTTTCAAAGATGCATGATCCTGTTCCGATGCCAGGAGGGAGTCCAACGAGGAAGGTGTGAGGTTATGGTACACATCTGGGCGCTTCAGGAAATGCCAATGATGGAATAGCACCTTCTGCCCCAGCGTTATATCCTTAGAAAGGGCCAGGTCTATCATGCTACTCTTTTAGACCTGCCCTTACAAAATCAGGTCGAGTTTGACACGGGCTGATAGGACATTTCTGATGGAGTCTTCTGCCAAGAGCGTTGATTGGATTACATTCCAGTCGTGAAGCAGCACCGTCCATCCCCACGGCCAGGGAGTAAAGGTCGGCTTCACGAGACCACCTTGGAGATACAAATACGCACTGCATATAATAACCTTGACAAGGAGTCGAATCTCGGTCTCTGTCCGAGTTGCCACTTGACTGTCGTTGACGCTGGCGGAAAGATCGGGTATGACGGGTATGACGGGACGGGCAGCAAAAGTTAATAAGCAGGCGACAACCCTCTATCGACTACTTTTAACGAACGTTCTCCGACCTCTCCTACAAGAAAGTCCCCGGACCCTAAATAAGTATACATCTCATCGCTTCCCCTCCATTTTGAGAACCGGTAGAGAAATGAGCGCCATCCGAGCCGTTTCGACTTCCGGCCGAGCTCGCCTCGCCGGCCTCTTCCCGTGGGTCACGTCACCCTTCATCATCGGCGCGCCAATGCGCGTCTTTTCAGGACCTGACCTGGCATTGGCCATCTCCAAGGCAGGAGGCTTGGGATTCATCGGCCCCGGCGCCAAGCCAGAAGACACAGGCAAAGACCTGGCTGCCGTCCAGGAGCTGCTTAACAAAGCGCCCCAAAACACGTTTCCGGCATCCCTCCCCTGTCTACCCGTCGGCGTCGGGTTCCAACTCTGGAACGGGGATGTCGAATCGGCAGCCCAGGCGGTCAAGGCCAATCGACCCTGTGTGGCGTGGCTGTTTGCTCCCCGCCGAGGCCAGGAGGAACTGGACGAGTGGACGGTTCGTCTGCGCGAGGCCTCCCCCGGCATCCAGATTTGGACGCAGATCGGCACCGTCCAAGAGAGCGTCGACGCAGCCAGCAGCGCTCATCGACCTGACGCCCTAATCGTGCAGGGAGCCGAGGCAGGCGGGCACGGGCGGGCCACCGACGGCCTGGGCATCATGGCGCTGTTCCCAGAGATTGCGGACCGGGTGCGCGGCTCGGGCATCGCCCTGCTTGCCGCTGGGGGCATCGCGGATGGACGAGGAGTGGCGGCGGCTCTGGCGCTCGGGGCGGCGGGAGCTGCGATGGGCACGCGCTTCCTGGCTGCCACGGAAGCCCGCGTGAGCAGAGGGTATCAGCAGGAGGTTGTTCGGGCTTCAGACGGTGCGCACTGCACCACGCGAACGATGCTGTACAATCACCTGAGGGGGACGGTGGGCTGGCCGGAGCAGTACAGCCCACGGGGTATCGTCAATCAGAGCTGGCACGATCACCGAGCCGGAGTGGCGTTTGAGGAGCTGAAGCGGCGACATGATGAAGCTGCGAAGTCGGGAGACAAGGGATGGGGGCCAGAGGGCCGGCTGGCCACTTATGCAGGTGCTGCGGTTGGTCTTGTGCGTGACGTGGAGGACGCTGGTGTTCTCGTGGAGCGGATGCGGAATGAGGCAAAGGATATTGTGAGAGAGCTTGCTCAGGGGAGGGGATAGATGTACGTATCTTGCCAGATACCTTCAAGTTGCCCGTGTTCAAGGCTTGGAAGTTTATGTGCCAGTGTGCAGGTGTCGGGGTTATCTGTATTCGGGCCTTTGTCTGCATTGAAGCTGCTTCCACCGCCACATCAACCACCTTGTTGTGCTCGGCTTCCCTCACTTCCATCGTCCTGACAGGAAACAACAATGAATGTACCGACCGTACCTGGTACTGCAGTGACGATGAAGCTTCTGATATGACTTGGTACGTAGAACGTAAGATAACAATCTATGAGATACCTACTTCTAGAAAGGTTATTAGATTTATTCCCAAAATTTTTTTTTGAAACTCTTCTAGATTAATACTTAGAATTAGAGGTTACTAAGGTAACAATAGGATTGGTATTTCTTACCTAAAACTTTTTCCTCTGAGGATGGATTTGTTGGGGGGGGGGGGGGGGGGGGGGGGGGGGGGGGGGGGGGGGGGGGGGGGGGGGGGGGGGGGGGGGGGGGGGGGGGGGGGGGGGGGGGGGGGGGGGGGGGGGGGGGGGGGGGGGGGGGTTTAAATTTGTTATAGTGTAAGCAACCTGCCCTGGAAGGAGCAGAAGCACTTGGACAAGCAGGGACCCGAGAGCTGCCTTCCCGCGTTCCCCTCCCAACTCTACACCACATCATCCGCTTCCCTCTCCGTCTGCTTGACCTTGACCTTACACAATTCTGGACACTCCATACAGCATCTACCTCCCCAGGACCTCCCGACGCCATGGCCCGGCCGTCAGCATCTTTCCGCCGATTCGGCGACCTCCCCCTGCGCCTCCAAAAGCTCATCTGGATGGCCACCCTCAGGGACCAACCGTCAGCCGTCCACTTTGCCACTGCCGACAGCACCGACTTCCCCCGACCTGAGAGGAAATGGTGGCGAAGGCATCGAAAGCATTCCCACCCGACCGTGCTGGAAGTCCTGGAATATTCCGCCTCGCTCAACCTCCCCTCCTTATGGACCGCCGTCGACGCCCTCCGGCAAACCTGCCGCATCTCGCGTGGCGTAGCTCTCTGGCACATCGAGCAGTGCGGTCCTGAGCGTATGCTCGAGCTGTACCGAGCTTCCGGGGGCCAGCGTGCGTCGGCACTATTGGGGCTGAGAGGGAGCGGTGTCCCGAGGCATAAGAGCCAACCAGCAGGTTCCAGACATGCCGACTTTCCAGCACCGAGACGCGTCGGTTTGCCGTCATCGCAGCTGGTGGATAACTCGCGGGACCTCGTAATCATGCGGCCGCCCTGGCACGGCGCACTGCGTGAGATACGTCTCGGCGACAAGAGACCAGAGTGGACGGTGCCGATCCAGCGCGTTCGGTACCTCGCCGTGTTCCACGATTTACCCAGGGTTGAGCTCACGGTCGACAAGATGAAGCTGCTCATGTTCCAGCGGTTCCAGCCAGAGATGCTGTACATCGTCGTCCGCCCGGAATTCCTCGAGCCCGCCGAAAATCACCGACCTAAGACGCCAGAATTCAAAGCGGACATGTGGATGGAAGTTGTGGCAGCGGAGCATTCCCTCAGCAACAACCCACACCCGGATCGGTTCTGGCACTGGGGCAAGGAATACTATGCGCTTAAGTGGGATGACGTTGTGGACCTTGTGCGCTCTTGCCCGAACCTCCACCAGCTTGTCAAGAACATGGGAGAGGTATGGATGGATGCCAGGGAGAAGAACTGCGGCGGCTGTGGCGATCCCCACTGCAGGCGAAGGCCAGAGGTTCGCCCGGCGGCGTGGAAGATCATGACGTGGAGGGACCATCAGGTTGGTGCTCAGAGTTGGGCCGACTTTTGGCGTGAGCAGAACTAAATGGGAGTTGTCAGACGCATCTTGTGTATGAGGCCAGGCGCCTCTTATGGGTAATGGTGTAACCAACAGGTCACAGGTATCTTCTCGCCTTGGTAGCTTTCTATAGAAAATCCTCTAGCGTTCGCCTTCAGCGTTAAAACATTCTGCCCTTCAGCTCATCGGGACATCCCCTACCGTGTCTCGCGGGGACAAGAAATACACCAGAATAGCTTCTCCAAATTAGTAGCCAGTTTCTTCTACCCTGAAGCCCGTCCAACGACTTCCATCGCTAATCAGCACATGGCAATCACATCGACTGGCGGGTCGCCTTCCATCGCCTCCCCGTCCATGATCCCATGGGCGTACGCCTCCCCAACGAGCCGCAGCCTGCCATGGGCATCATCCCGCCGGAGGATGTGCGGGACCTGCGACCCGACGAGCACGTAGAGCAGGTCACCCTCCTCCATCTCGCAGGGTCCGATCCCGAGGCGGCCGCCAGACGTGCAGAACGGCCGCCTCCCCCGAGCGACGTCCTGCAGCTGGTAGACGTAGTCGCCCAGTCCCGACGAGACGAGGGTCTGCTGCGCGTCCGCGGTGCTCAAGTCCAGACCTGCGAGTGCGGCGTGGACCCTTTCAAGCTGCGCATCAGTCATCCTCGGCTTGTCGCTCCCCTGCCTGACCTCCTGATCCGCCACCACCGTGCGCCAGACGGGCCCGAGGTGGTCAGGCTCGACAGCAGCAGTGGAAAAGTCCCTCAGCTCCCGGAGCCACCTCTGGAACCCGTGCTGCTGCTCCCAGGCAGTGCCGGTGCGCTCCACCCTGTCCACAAACTTGGCCTGCATCAGCAGCAGGGGCCTCGTGGGAGACGTCCGTGTGAGCTCGCATCTGCCCTGCAGGTCCCCAGAGGCGCCGAACCGGGGCTGCAGGACGGTCGTGACGGGGACCACCGCTCCTCTCCGGTTCATTGCCCTCTGCTGGAGAGGCACCCTGTCGTTGTTGATGTTGTTGCTGACGCTGAGGTCGGGGACCCAAGAGGGCAGGTCGGCCATGGTCGTGTGCTCTTGGCAGCAGAGGGATAGGATGTCGAGGAAGCCGTTGGCGACGAGCGAGAACGTGGCCTCGAGGTAGACTTGTGCGCAGGACTTGCGATAGTCCGGGACCAGGCCGAAGGCGGCCGCGTCCGTGGCGAAGCTCAGGAGGGCAAAGATCCTGTCGCGAGAGTCGGTCGCGCGGAAGTGCCACAGGGTTCGGATCAGGTACATGAGTGGGAAGGGGCCCGCCGCCCTCCGGACCTTGAGGATGTTGATGGGATTCAGCGTGTTGAGGGCGGCGGCGGTAGTCGAGTGGTGAGGGTGCTGGGCGAGCTTGAAGCGCTGGTGCTGGCCAAAGTTCCTCAGCAGCCGCAGCGCGTAGTGAAGCTGCTCCTCCGACACGGCCATCCTGCCGCACAGGAACTGCACGCGTCTCCCGTGCACCAGCTCCTGCACCACCCAGACCCTGCTCCAGTAGGCTCGCGCGAAGAGCTTTGAGAGGGCCGTGACGACGCCGGACGCTTCCGACGACAGCTGGGCCGAGATGTCGCGGAGGAATTCCTCGAGGCCTCGGACGGAGGGCAGCCTGCCGGGGCCGGATCCCAGCGCCTGCAGGAGCGGGCGGAGCTGCAGGTCTGGCGTCGTGCCGATGCCCAGGCCGTGGGCGGCGGACCCGTACCGCTGGATCCAGAGCATGGCGGCGTCGCTGTCGTCTGCCGCCGGGCCGAGCCAGGTTATCACGGATGCGGCCCGCGAGTAGATCTGCTGCATCTGCGCCACCTGCTCCGTCTTCTCAGCCTCGTCGTCCTGGTCGATGCAGAGGGCGTCGATCCACAGCGTCAGGGCTTCGTCGTCTGACGTCAAGTGGACGAGCGCGGCTTCGAGGCTCTTGGTCACGGCGAAGGGGGCCCCGTCGACGGTGATGCTGCCCTTCTGGGTTGTGTCGCCCCAGGTGTAGGAGAGGGCCGAGTAAGGGGGTGGCTGGTCCAGGGGCACGTGGGAGATGGTGCAGGATACGGCGAGTTCGGAAGGAGGAGGATGCCCGACGGAGGAGAGCCCGTGGGTTGGCGAGGTGTTGGGCGCGGTGCGAGTGCGTCTGGGTAGGAGGTGGATGAGGCGTATCCTCCTCTCGTCGGGCGTCAGGGCCCGATACACAAAATATGACATGGTCGGAGGTGGGAAACACTAGGCGGCGACAAACTTGTATCCGTAACGCCAGCGCTGTCTTGTCCTCCAAACGTTGGACTTCAAGGGTGTCCGGGGGAACTGGGTGACAAGGGTTTGAAGACGGAGAGTGGACAAACTCGACAGGAGAGGAGGTGAAGAAACACCTCAGATTTTGCTATGAAGTTGACATTGTTGAAGGGGAAGAAACTGTCCGAGGAGACTGAGTAGAAAGGGAAAAAGGGAGAGAGGGCACTGCTTGTGGGCCACCGCCGGGGAGTTGCATTGAATAGGCACTTGGTGTTTGTTGGTTTTAATGCTGCTTGTGACGGGCAGCTGCAGGAAAAGCTCTGGCGGGCAGCAGGTTGCAGCCCGTTTCAACGACTCACTCAGTGATGAAAGTGCTCCAGAAGGTAGGCATCCGCATAGCTTTGCTCTCTGTCTTGATGATTCCGCCCCCTGGCAACTGGCTTGCCACTCCTTTCGCGCTCCCATTTTCCCACCTTTTCATCCTCCCCTTTCAGCACCTAACTACCTGCGAAACCAAAAAGGAGGTCTAGACTAGGCCAGTCCCTGCCCAGACGGGCTATGACGGTTCAAGGAAAACAGCGCGCCACCGACCAGATGCTGGCTGCCGGTTATGAGCGTCTGCATGCCCCCGGCCTCTGCCCCTATGATTCTCGCAGAATCCAAGGCCTGCTGAATGCTCGGCTCGTAGAGAACGCGCGAGTCCCGGCGCAGAGCCTTCCATGCCTCGCCAAACGCCCTCTGCGGCGGCGCGACCTGTGCCGACCCTTGCGCAGCCATGGTGGTAGCTACGTTTTGGCAAGTTAGCGAAAGTTACCTTTTCGGGGGGGGGGGGGGGGG
>JAVIXY010000048.1:147334-169005 GCA_033030565.1 Fusarium nematophilum | reverse complement strand
GGGGGCGGTTTCTTTGCACAAACCTTTCACTGTAGAATCAGGGTCCTGCTTCGGATCGTATAGGGTGAAGATGGCGTGGTGGATGGAGACTGAGCTGAGGGCGGCGGCCAGGCGTTGGAGCACCACGACGCCATCCCTCTGGCCCGAGACCTGACTGAAGATGAGGATCCGTGTGGGAGGTGCAGCCCTGAATGCGTAGATGACACAATGTTAGTGATGGACAAGGCCAGTGTGTGTCTGTCTGTGTGTCTGTGTATACGCACATGTCCTCTCCCTGCGAGTTCTCAATAAACCACTCTGCAGCCTTGCAGACGCTCATCTCATTGTGCGCACCGTCCAGGAACCAGTTGAACGGCCCCTCGGAAACGTGCTGAAATCGCCCCGGCCAGGAGAACTGTCTTATGCCCTGCAAGACATCCGCCAAAGACAAGTCCCCGGGCGCCGTCTCGCGGAGGAAGCGGCGGACGGCGGCGAGCGCGACAGAGCAGTTTGCGCGCTGGACGTCCGGGTTCAGCTGCAGTGCGTCGTCCGGGAGGCACGGGTCGTCCTCGTCGACAAACTGGATGCTGCTGACGCCCCTCTCGGACGCGCGGCTCCGGAGGACGTCTGCCGCCGACGCGTCCTGGCGGGACGAGACGGCGGGGGAGCCGCGCTTGAAGATGCCGGCCTTGTGCCAGGCGATGTGCTCGATCGTGGGGCCCAGCTGGTCGACGTGGTCCATCCCCAGGCGGGTGACGACCGCGGCGACGGGGTGCTCGATCACGTTGGTGGCGTCGTACTCTCCCCCGTGATGGGTCTCGAAGACGGCGGCCTGCACGCCCTCTCTGATGAAGGCGTGGAACGACACGAGGGCTAGCAGCTGGAGGTAGCGAGGCAGCGTGCTGCTGCTGCTGCTGTCGTCTGCTGCTGCCGACGACGACAGGGCGTCCCACACCTGGAAGAAGTACTTGGCGAAGAGGTCTCGCGAGATGGGCTGGAAGTCGATCCGGATCCTCTCCTCCGGGTAGATGAGGTGCGGGGAGGTGTAGAGGCCCGTCTTGCGGGGGAAGCCGGTCCTCTTGCCGAATGCCCTGAGGAAGGACTCGATGAATGCGCAGGTGCTTCCTTTCCCCTTTGTGCCGGCAACGTGGACGATGTTGAGGTTGTCAATCTCGGCAGTCTTTTGTGTTGTGTCAGCAAAGCGGGATGGAGATTATTCTAGGCCCAAGCAAGTCCTCGATTGGAAAGATAAAAACTCACCGAGTGACCAATCTGCTGAAGCCATTGTCTCATCCCGACTATGCTTGGGGTCCCCTTCAGGTTGGGTTTGCCCTCGGAGTCAGGGAGACGGCTCAAGCCTGGCGGATGGCTTCTGGTCTCGACGCTGGGTCTCTTCAGGCGGCGCCGACTATTGAGGATGTCGACAGCGGTCTGGTGATGGAGTTAGAACGCCTTGGTCATGAGAGAGAGGGAGATCTGATTCACCTTGTAGTTTCTCTCCATCGATCGCAACGCCATCCTGTTGGTTCCAGTTCACTCGTGGCGGAGGCTCTTGAGAGAATGAGAATGAGAATGAGGGAAATAGGAAACGGCTTTTCTTCTTCTCAAACGTGTCATCTCGGCTGCTATTTGTACCACAGAGCCTGTAGTTCTTTGTTTGTTGGCCCGGGTGTGTTGGTAGCCGCGGCTGGCCTTGGCGGCGGCAGGTGGACAAACAAAGGACTGCCGGCCAACATGTTGAGAGAACACTCGTTGAAATGGGTGACTGGCTGATTGACGACTTGCTTTTGTGCTGAATTAGAGTCGAGCTCGTGCTGGTGATAATAGGCGACAGCCGTCGAGATAGCTAAAGGGCGGGAGACCTGAGTGCAGGGTTGAGGGTTGGGGACCAGGCTTCTCGTGTAACGTGGCGTTGGTTATTTGGTCCCGTGTTGGTAGGAAACCCAGGCCAATAAATACACAGTCATCGGAAATAATGCAGTTGGTCAAAGGGCGGGAATCATGGAAGATGGTTGGACGCATTGATCTCCGGCACCCTTTCCCTGACGGAGACTGATGTCGGAGGGGGTTCCTTTGTCCATGTGCCTCATCCGGTAGGATGCTTGTGATAGGGCGGATTCGATCTAGGCAGGGGTTCTGAGAATCTGATATCTATCTTTTAGTTAAGGGAATGTTGTGGTCATGCTGGATATATATTCTGTGAATTATCTTCTGACCTATGCACCTCGATTATTCAAAATCAAAAGTGTCAATATCCACCGTTGTATTCCCCTCCAAAGCGTCCTTAATGGCCTGGCAGACAACAAGAGCAGCCAACCCCGCCTCGGGCGTACAGCTCGGCGTCTCCTCCCCCCGGATAACCCTCACAAAGTGCTCCAGCTGCAGCTCAAACGGAACCCCATCCGGCACCGGCACCGTCTCCCTGACAAGCTCGCTATGCCACGACTTTTCACCATCCTTGTAAGACCACGTCGTCATATCCGGAACACTCAGCGACGCCTCTGTGCCGAAGACGCGGTAAAAGTCCTGGCCTGCTTTAGGTATTAAAGGATTCTCCCCCGTCCCGGACTCAAAGTTGTACGGCGAGGGGGCGTTATCAGAGACCAGGAAGCTGCCTACTGCTCCGGACTTGAAGCGCAGTGTGAGCACGGCTCCTTCTTCGGCGTCGAAGCCTCGCTGGGAGATGGTCTTTTCGGCGTGCACGCGGGTGATTGGGCCAAAGAGGTAGTGCAGCAGGTCAACCTCGTGGACCATGTTTATCAGGACCACGCCGCCTGTGCTGTTGCGCCGCCAGTCGGCGGGAGGGTCGAAGTAGTCGAGGGGTTTATACGTCGCCCAGATGCCGTTGATGGCGATGATTCTTCCCAGTGAGCCGGACGAGACTGTCTTCTTGGCGGTGACCATGTACGGGTTGAACCGTCGGTGGTGTCCGACGAGGGCCTTGACGCCGGTTTGGCGCAGATGCTCCAGGAGGTCCTTGCCGCTTTGCATGTCTGTGCAGAAGGGCTTCTCGATCAGGATGTGGACGCCCCCGGAGGAGAGTTCCCTGGCCAAGGGGACGTGGGTGTGGTTGGGCGTGCAGATGATTGCCGCGTCTGGCTTGTCTGGCGACTGCAGCATCTCGGACACGGACTTGAAGTAGGATGCTCCGAGGTCCCGGGCCAGTGTTTCACCGGCGGGCATGAGGTCCACGATGGCGACGAGCTGGGCTTGGGGGCTCTGAACGACTGTCTGGGCGTGTCGAGGCCCGATGAGGCCGACGCCGATGACGGCGAACTTTATGGGGGGAGACATGAGGGGCAGGATTGGTCGTCTTTTGGGTCATGATTGATAGCAACTTGGTCTTTTATACTCCTCCCGGGACTGTCCGTGCCAAAACGTTTACCCCGGACGTGGAAACGCGGGGTGCTCGGGAGCGCTAATGCCGGGACTGAACCCTGGTGCTGGTAAACTTTCTCCCGCTATGGGACTATGTATGACTGCAATAGATACTGGCTATGACTCAATTCGTGAAGAAGAGCATAGTATGGGCTCTGTTGATATCTCTTGTGGAGGTACAGGGTTCAAAGAAATGACCATGATGGGAGTTGCATAGCTTCTATCGTCCCTGAGAGAAAGCCGTGTATATAACAACCTGGGCTCTTGATCATGGGGTTCTCTAGCGTTACCTTTGCATCTATGGCTACTAATCGTATTGCCTAAAGAGCAAGATAGTGTGTATAAGCTTGAGTGGAATTCATCCATCTACTGAATGCATTCAGAAATGGAAATCACACTTCCATAACCGCACTTGGTATCAACGTACACGGTCGACTGTTCAAGACCGGCGATAACAGACTCATTGAACTGGATTACTAGCACCGAAGATTTCTCCTTTCTCGCCAAGACTAAACGCCCGTCTCGGCTGGTCTGAGCGGCCTGGAGTCGCTGCGGATCAAAAGTGGGAGGGATTTCCACTATGACGTACATACAACTCACCATTTTAATACCTAAGAAGAATGGCTTAGGCTGACGGATCTCATCTAATCTTATCAACCGTGGCAATACTTGTCCTTACTGGAGTTGTCGAGTGTACCCAAGTTGCTACCTCACTGGAACCACACTGGAACCCAGCAGGTTTACTACACCACCATGGATGGGCACTCGAATATTGAATCTAATGGAGGCCTCAGCGCCTCTACTAACCTGCAATTGCCCCCATCATTCCATCTCGTTGATCTTTGCCCAGGTCCAGAACCTCCCGCTGACAGACCACTCCCTCACAGCCACTCCATCCTGCTGCTCGTGCATGCCCAGCCTTTCACCACCAGGGATGCGCTGCTCAGCCTTATACTGTCATTGGCCGGCGTCGAACCCCATCAATGAGACGGATCGTGCCCCTGCCTCTGTCCGAAACCTTGGAAACGGAGTCTTTTATTCTTGGCGAATCTCCCTGTTTTAGCTGGCCCTCGACGGGTCGCACCGAACTGACAACCTTCATCAATCGATTCCAACTCTTGTCCACAATGTCTGGCTGCTACGATCGGCGAAACAACGAGAACATCAACCAGTTCCCATGCGACCCCGACGGCGACCTCAAGTCGTGCTGCGAGCGGGGGGACTCTTGCGCGAGCAACGGGCTGTGCGTGACGAGCGACGACGACGCGCTGACGCCGTACTTTATCCACGGGTGCACGATTGACGACTGGGATCATCCGAGTTGTCCTACACAATGCTACAACTGTGAGTGTTTGTTGGATTTCACCGAGATGTTCTTGCTGATGTTGGTCCAACAGCCACTGGGAATGGCATCCAGCCGTGTGGTGGCGGCATGTTTTGCTGCTGGGGCCGCGGAGGCTGCGACTGCAATGACGAGGACGAGGTCTTTTCCATGGACCCCGTCCGAATCGTCGCGAGCATCCCTACCGATGCGTCTAGATCGACCGACGCGACGGCCGTGTCATCACTTGATGCGTCCATCAGCTCGGCCATCGCGTCTGCTACCATGACCTCTGAAGCAGAGACAACGACCGAAGCCCCGCCGACTTCCACTGCGAACGAGAACTCCTCGAGCCCTGGGGACAACGATAATAGCCTGTCGATTGGTTTGGGGGTAGGCCTGGGAGTCGGGATCCCGCTGATAGCGATCGGGGCTGGCCTGATATGGTTCTTGAAGAAGAGACGGGCGAACACGGTAGAGACCCAAAGTTCTGAGGATACGGCCAAGCAGGACCCGGCGCTTCTTGGGAATTATGTGCCTATGCATGCACCGCCGCCTCACACGGCGGAGCTTGATGGCCGGCATTCTCGTGTTGAGTTGCCTTGAGGTGTGAAGTCGCGCCCCGACGGTACATTTGGACGTGGGCTTTTGTTGTTGAAAGAGTTGGCGTTACATTTGTAGTAGCAGAGGTTCATGAATGGGCCTGTTGAGGATGAGTTGTGGTGCATTCTGTCGTCTGGAATATAATATACCCCTGTTGTTCTGCCTTTAACTAATTAATGTCGTTGCTATACCTCGGGACGGAGTCTCACCGACATGAACTGCTGTTCGGCCAAGTTGTGTCACCGAAGCAGGGGTATCAAACAGCGTCGCATGCGCTATCAGCAAGCTTAAATTGATTGAGTGCGTCGATTCGGATTAAGGCCATGGACGACCCAAGCATGAAAATAGCTTGGTGGTAGGTTTGAGACATGCATTAGGCTGTCCAGTGTTATGTCCATCATGATGGTGCTGTGATATGCTTCAGCGACATGGGTAAAAACGGCATAAATCCAGCCGAGAACCCAAGCGACTGGTAAAGTTGCATCTCGTGAACAAGGGCAGGCCCTCGTGTTTGACCGCCTGGGGGAGTCAAGCGAGTCTTCTGACGCCCGAGGCGCCCAATGCGAGCTCGTGGAGGTGAGCGCGGGGAGATGATCTGGGAGGCGCCCACGATTAAAGTCTGGAACAAGCCCATTTCTTGTTGACATCCGCGCGATGGCTAGGGAGGGCAGAGACGTCCGCATGACACAGAATGAGGCTGCTAACGGTTAATGGGAATCGCCAGCATGGTGGAAGAGCCTTGTCTTGACTCGAGAAAAGAGTGGCTTCTCCCCGCATTTTGGTGGCGGTCAGGCCACGAGCTGGACCGCGCTGAGCGATGCTACAAAGCTTGGCAAACCATCGGATTCATGACAGATGGTCCAACGTCTTTACCGTTGGAAAGATCCCTCCTCAGACGACCTGGTTGAATGCCCGCAGTAGCCGGCGATAAATCATCTCGATGAAACAAGGTATCAAGCCGGCTTGCGGCCGCTGTCAACCCCCAGATCGACAGGGGAGGGCATCCGCCAGCCTCCACTGGCGGTAACAAGGTGGTACAGATGACTCTCCCCCGCCCCCCCACCGGATTTAATCCCGGTACCTTCAAGACATTTGGCTAACCGCCAGGGCAACGCAGCGTGGACTTTGGCGATGATGGTTGGCAAAGAGCCGAAGCACACGGGTGTTGGTTGTCGTCTCTCATCTCAGGTGAGCATCCACAAGCCACCAAGAGCAGCCATGCCATCAGCCAAGATGGTAGAGGACCAAGGCCGTCTCTGCACGTGCCTCTCCTTATCTTGTGCTTTCCCCGCTCTCCCCGCTGAGGCTACAGACAGCTTTGGTGGGTATCCGCTGAGCAGCCAATGGCTGAGGCCGGGCCGGAGAACAGCTCAACGACGCCATCGCCAAGGGGCGCAAGAAAATGGCGGCAACCTTCGCCGTTTACGCCTGCTCTTGGGTGGCAGGCGGGCGTCGTCTCCATCTTTTGATGCCCCGGTCATTCTCACATGCGCAC
The DNA here is from genome assembly GCA_033030565.1 of Fusarium nematophilum. Classification (NCBI taxonomy): domain Eukaryota; kingdom Fungi; phylum Ascomycota; class Sordariomycetes; order Hypocreales; family Nectriaceae; genus Fusarium; species Fusarium nematophilum. The sequence continues at coordinate 162,229 of JAVIXY010000048.1, read as the reverse complement.
CCACTCGATCCTGGTAGGAAGTTTGGCAGGGCAGGGATTCGGTGACTCGGGTCTTAAGGTGAGCTTGGTCCCTTCAACTTCCCCCCCGCATTCGATTCTCACAGCTCTTCTTTTTTCGCACCTAGAGCAGAGCAGCTACAGCTCCTTCATACGTCAATTGTCGGTCTCCTCTGCAATTCGACACCAAGAAGCCCATCTTCTTTGAATCGTGAGCGTCAGCGCTCCTTGACGTCATGTCGACAACCACCACCGCCGCCGCCGCTACGGCGACTGGAGACAGGGCGCCGGCGCAGGGAGGCATCTTTGAGGGCCTGAACCCGACAGTCTTCAACCCCGCTGACCCAATCATCCTCTTCATCATCCAGGCCACAATCGTCATCTCTCTCACGAGATTGCTCTACTGGCCTCTCAACAAGATCCGCGAGCCTCGAGTCATCGCTGAAGTCATCACCGTGAGTCTTTGCTCCCGAGCCAGTCACATTTCCCATCGCTAATCCTTCAGGGCATCCTCCTCGGTCCCTCCGTCCTGGGCCGCGTCCCAGGCTTCACCGATGCCATCTTCCCCAAGGAGGGCATGGCGCCCTTCCGCCTCGCCGCCAACATCGGTCTCATCCTATACCTCTTCCTCGTCGGCATGGAGATCAACCTCATGTACCTCCTGCGCAACTGGCGCACTGCCGTCGGCGTCGCGACTCTCGACATGGCCATCCCCTTTGGCTGCGGTGTCGCCCTTGCCTACGGCCTCTACCACCAGTTCGGCGACGACGACGAGCTCGCTCCCATCACGTTCCCCGTCTTTGCGCTCTTCATTGGTGTTGCCATTGCCATTACTGCCTTCCCCGTCCTCTGCCGTATCCTGACGGCGCTGAAGCTCCTCAACACCAACGTGGGCGTCATTGTGCTCACTTCGGGCATCATCAACGACGTCGTCGGCTGGGTCCTGCTCGCTCTGTGCGTGACGCTGGTAAACTCGGGCGCCGGCGTGACGGCTGTTTACATCCTGCTCGTCGCTGTGGGCTACGCGCTCTTCCTGGCATATGCTGTCCGCCCTTGCTTCATGTGGGTGCTGCGCAAGACGCACAGCTTGGAGAACGGCCCTACTGAGGCGGTCGTCGCGCTGACGATCCTGATGGTCTTTGCCTCGGCCTTCTTCACCAGCATCATCGGCGTGCACTCCATCTTTGGAGCCTTCATGGTTGGGCTCATGTGTCCACACGAGGGAGGTTTCGCCATCAAGTTGACCGAGAAGATTGAGGATCTCATCTCGACCCTCTTTGTTCCTCTGTTCTTTGCCCTCTCTGGTATCAACACCAACCTCTCGCTTCTCGACTCGGGCATTACCTGGGGCTACGTCGTTGCCGTCACCGTGACCGCCTTCTTCACCAAGCTCTTCGGAGGCACCATGGGCGCTCGCCTGAACGGCCTGGTGTGGCGCGAGTCCGTCACCATCGGAACCCTCATGTCCTGCAAGGGTCTCGTCGAGCTCATCGTCCTCAACATCGGTCTGCAGGCAAAGATCCTGAGCACCAGAACCTTCACCATCTTTGTCGTCATGGCTCTCGTCACTACCTTCCTCACCACTCCCCTCGTCAGCTGGCTCTACCCTCCGTCGTACCAGCGCAAGCTGGAGCTCTGGAAGCAGGGCAAGATTGACTGGGATGGCAACCCGCTCGTTTCATCTGAGGGCACCGACGGCGAAGACGCCGGTGACAAGGACGTTGCGAACCGGGTGCTCGTTTACCTCCGAACCGATGGCTTGTCCAGCCTTCTCTCTACTGTTTCCTTGTTCACGGCCGGCCAGCCCAAGCGACAGTCTCCTGAGCAGACCACTGCTGGCAGCGAAAAGGGTGTCGCTCAGGGAGGTCTCATGTCCAACATGCCCGCAACGGAAGAAGCCCCCAAGCCTCTCCTTCGAATCCACGGCTGCCGTCTTGTCGGGCTCACCGAGCGAAACTCATCCGTGATGAAGGTCTCGGAGATTGAAGAGTTTGCCGGCCACGACCCCATCATCAAGGCCTTTGGCACGTCTGCCAACAACACCACCAGGGACGTTGTCGTCTCAGGCCAGATCTCCGTCGTGCCCGAGGAGTCGTTTGCCGACACGCTCGCCACCGAAGCCACCAAGCTCAAGAGCGACCTGATCCTCGTCCCCTGGAGCGAGACGGGCACCATCTCGGAGCTCCCTTCCTTCTACAGCGCCTCGCGCGGCGACCCCCTCTCCAACGGCGACTTTTCTCAGCTCATGACCAACATCTTCGACCACGCCCGGTCGGTCGCCGCCGTGGGGCTCTTCATCGACAGCAGTCTCCTCGACCCCACCGACAGTGACGGCGGCAGGCCCACCAGGACGCTCTCCAGGCAGATCTCCGGGCTCAGCAGGTCCGAGGTGCAGGACCCGACCGCCATCAGGTTCCACTCGGCCGAGAGCCGTCGCAAGAAGGGCATCCGCGTCCTGTACACGGGCACCGACGACGACGTCTACGCCTTCCGTCTGGCCCTGCAGTTTGCCCAGAACGAGAACATCGACGTCGACATCGTCTCCCTGCCGGACAAGGACGCATCCGAGGACCTGCATTTCAGCCAGATCAAGGCCACCATCCCGGACTCTGTCGTCGACCGCGTCACCTTTAGCGAGCTGTCTGGCGAGGACAACACCTCCGTCGCGGCGAGCCTGCTGGCTACCCAGCCCCAGGACAAACAGTCCACCATCTTCATCCTCGGCCGCTCCGTCACGGGTCTCGCGGGCGACTCGTCTGGCTCTGGATCGGCTAGCATCCGTGGTACGCTGGGGTCTGTGCCTGCGAGTCTTGCCAAGGAGATCAAGCGGACAGCCGCGCCTAACGTGGGCATCCTCGTTGTCCAGGCCAAGCATGCTGCGGTGGAGAGGGGGGCTGCGTCCACTCTGAACAAGAAGCCGAGCGTGGTCGCTCAACCTGACGTTCAGAATTGAGTTCCTTGGCAAGTCCGTAATGAGTAATGACTTCGTTTGATTGCAACGCCAGAGGATCGTTGGGTCTTGGGATATACTGGGATCGGATTTGTATGTTCATCTACGTAGTGTTGTCGATAGCCTGTATAAAAAGAAGACAACATAGAAGTCAACGATAAAAAGGTGCCGTAGAGGTGCCAACCTAACAGGTAGTCATGAAATGAATGGGATACCACTTACTAACACACCTAACTCGGCAAAGAACATTAGTTCTGTTTGCCCCCCGCTCCCTACCTCACGCACCTCCCGCCTTGGTTTATTCGAAAGGATTCGCTGTGGGAATCGAACCCACTCCCCGAAGGGCTGCCAGAGCGACTTTTGGGAGGGTTTTCACCCATGAAGAGGGTTTTCACCCATCAAGGAAGAGGGTTTTCACCCATCAAGGAATTAAAAAGGATGGGCTTTCGCCCACCCACCCATTGAGGAGGTTATACGAAGAGGGTCCATCCACCCACCTAAGGTGTTTGTTCGCAGTGAGGCTAACGATGGTCGGAGTCCAGGACGCTGAGATGCCGGGGCGCTAGTTTTCCTTGCGTGCTTCAATTCTGGCCTTCGCATCGTCGAGGGAACGTTTGACGTTGGGCTGTCTCAATGACCCGTTCCCTGTTTTTGGCAGTCGGTCTTCCTGGAAGAAGGGTAGGTCCTGGACTACTGTTAGCTCACTGTATTGGAAGCAGAGGAGGAGAAAGGAAGGAGTGGGGAGATTTTACCACCAGCCATTCTGCATTGATTGCCGTTGCCGTCTGCAGGTACTGCTTCCCTCCCGACGTATGAAAGGTGGTGTACATGATCCACTCGTAGCTGCCATCCACCAGAGAGCTATGTGGCGACAAAAGTGCGGGCGTGTTCTCGTGAACCGTTCGGTACACGCCACCGGTACGGTGGATGGCAAGGTGGGTGCAGAAGGCGATCGCTAAAGCCTTCCGAACGCTCGTCATATCCGTAATCGATGCGCGGGTTGGGGGGATCTTGGAAACGTCCTGCATGAACTGTCCCAATCCTCGTCGCGCCATGCGGACGTCTTCCAGCGCCCGCATGTTCAAGCCATGCTCGGAGCACCAGTCGCCAAGGTCGAATTTAGGGCCGTTTTCTTGCTGGTGTATCCGGCGTACGTGCATGTAGGCGTTGAAGGCGTTTGCGAGAGTGAGGTGGTCCGACAGCGGGTGTGCGAAGGCTGTCTTGGCCAAGTCGGCAACCTGCCGGTATTGCGCTGGACGCAGGAAGATGGGCGTCTGGGAGCTGCACAGCAGCGCGATATCGAAGATGTCCATAGAGCAGCCAAGCTCCGCACCGACTTCGATGGCTCGGTACCAGATTGGGTCCAGTGGACACTGCGCGGCGAGGCGGCCTGACGGAGTAGGCGCGGCATCATCTTTCAGGAATCCCCTGTTTTTGGCAATATCAGTAACAGGCGTTAGAGGGGGACAATACTGTCTGCTGATACATACCAATCTCGAAGATCCTGGGCAGCACGTGCGATCGACTCTGGGTGAGGCGCATCGATCCAATCAAAATCGATGATCTTTCTGTAGCCAGCGGTCACCAGTCTCAGAATTGCTGAGTCGACCGACACACAGCGGATGGCAGGCTTGGTGGACGGAGCCATGAGACCATAGTCCTTCTTGCTGTAGAGTTGGTAACAGACGCCGTCGCTTGTCCGACCGGCTCGGCCCGCTCGCTGTCTCGCTTATGCTTGCGAGATTGGCCGCACCTCAAGCATGTTCAGGCGGAGACGGGGGTTATAGACTAACTGCCTCGACAAGCCGCTGTCGATGACGTAGACGACATTATCGATTGTTAGACTGGTCTCTGCAATGTTGGTCGACACGATGCATTTTCGGTTTGGGCCAGACGAGTCCAGGGCCAGCTTCTGGTTGCGGGCCGGCAGCATCGAGTACAAAGGGAAGACGTCAAGGTCCTTGGTATACTGACGGAGCAGCTTGCAGACTGCTTCGATATCATCTTTCCCAGGAAGAAATACTAGGATGTGGCCCGGCTTGTGATTCTCATGGATACGTATCACAGTGCTCGCAGCAAGAACGATGAAGCTTGGCGCGGTATCCTCAGGGTGCGTATGAAGAATCTCGACGTGAAAATTGCGGCCTGTAAAATGGGCCAGTGGGCAGTTGTCGAAGTAGTCCTGGAACAACTTCGTATCTATCGTGGCCGACATGATGACCACCTGTGATGATCAATGTCAGCTAGGTCAGAATTGGAGGGCCAGTAAGGCGGCTACCTTGAAATCCTTCCGACGGCTTACGAGCTTCTTCAGCAGCGCTAGCAAAAGGTCGGCGTCGACAGTCCGCTCGTGGGCTTCGTCGATGATGACGCACGCGTACGCCGACAGGTTCCTGTCGGAGCTCAGCTGGCGAAGGAGGACGCCTTCGGTCATATAGACGAGCCGAGTCTTCTTCTGATTTCTGTTAACCATTTGATCGCCGCGGATCTTGTAGCCGACCTCCTCGCCCAGGATGACTCCCATCTCGTCGGCAACGCGGCTGGCGAGCTCGGTCGCGGCTAGTCGGCGCGGCTGGGTGCAGGCGATCTGGAGGCCACTTGCATGCTCGTCGTAGACAAGCAGCTGGGGGACCTGGGTCGACTTGCCCGCGCCGGTCTCGCTCGACAGAACCATCACTTGAGACTGGTGGTAACTATCGAGAATCTCCTGGTACCGCTCGTAGACCAGCAAGCGGCGACGGCCTTGAAGAATGTTGTCGTGACCCTGGGGCCACACCTTTCCGGTCAGCGGATTTTGGGTTGCATCTTCAAGACGCTGGACTTGGGCTGCGGTGGCCTGGTTGCGCGCGATAGACTCCATTTTGGTGGTGTAGGAGTGGTGGTCGCAGATTTTGTTGTGGTTTGATTGTTCAGTGATGTTGATGAGGATTTAGATAGGGCAACGGTACCCCACTATTATTATTTTTGCACCGCAAAAAAATTGTAACGCATCTAATTGGTCAGGATTTGCCCTGTCCCATTGGTGTTTGGGCAGGAGCTGGGGCTCAGCTGGCCTTACTGTTAGGCCCCTACCTCAGGTGATATCCTAGGAGCATGCAGAAGCCACCAATACATCGACCTCGGCGACCATCCGTACAGTGGTGAATGATCTGCCCGGCGCCGCCTTGGCCTCGTTCAGGATCTCGATGATGGGAGACATCCTCATGCTAATCGAAGTGGCTCTTCCCACGCCCACAAGGCATCCTTCCACTTCGATCGGCACACCGTCATCCATCTCTAAATCGACGCCGTCTTATCGCATTCCTCATCCAGCCGGGTCGCTCCCACCCCTGCCTATCTCAAGCTCGACCGCGTAGGCTCGCGCCGTGGCAAGTCTTTGGCACAAGCAGCAGGGCTGCCTTCAACGAAAAGACGAAACAGCGGATCCAAGGTATGTCTCTTATCTGCAAGATTGTCTATTGGGCTTAAAGGTTCGCCTTCTAGCCCCTCCTACGAAAGCACGAAGCCTCTGTTTCTACATGACTCGCATCCCCGCGGAATTCCTCAACGAATTAATATACATATCCTCCACCAAAGAAAAACTCCATCCCCTCAAGAGATGCGTGTTCTAGAAACGGCGACCCGATCGCCACGTCCGCAGCAGCGCCTTGCTGTTGACCCAGGCCACCCTGGATGTCGAACCCAGGCTCGGCCGGGAGTACAGCGGTATCGCCTCCAAACGCTGTTCCCGCACTGGGTGATGGCCCCGATAGCATTGCGACGTCTCCAGCGCCCACGGCACACTTTGCCCTCCCCAGAGCGCGGTCCACGCCAAACTGGAGGGCCATTGGCATCGTCTCCGCCTGCCGGTCTGCTCGCTCCCCGACTTCTTCCAACAGGCGAGTGAGCCCCGGGTCTCGAGAGCCTGACGGGGGGTCTGTTTCGTACTTTGACAGAACGAGCAAGGAGTAGGCGACCGAGAGGAGGTAGAACTCGGGGAGGTTGGCGCAGTCTGTTTCGGGGATGGCCATGAACGCTTCGATTACTTGCACGGCGTGTCTGTACACCATGGACTGCGCGTCTTGGGCTGCTGCCCCGTCGCCGCGGTCTGCACTGGTGCGGCTGTCGCTCTGCGGCGTACGGAGGCGTTCCAGGAATCGTCTAACGAGGACGAGCCATGCTATCCGGTATCCCAGCTTCAGGATAGTCGACGTAGGGAGTTCTGTACACTCTGTGATTAGATACAATGTTGATGATGTTGCCTGTTGACTGACCAAACAGATGATTCCATTTCTGCCTCCATTCAGAAATCTCTTTGCAGGTTCCATCGTGGCCGACGGCCGAACTTTGACAAGAGAGGTCGTGGAGGATGGTGAAGAGGCAGATTTCGGCGTATAGCATGCCGTCACGCATGGTGGCTTGGTCGAAACACAGCAAGGCACGACACTGCCTCAGATAAGAGCTGGGCAAGACTGAAGGGCGGCCAGTGGTGGCGGCCCAGCTGTCATGAGATTCTAGTTAGACATATGTACGGGCATCTGACTGAAGGAGGGGACACATCAATGAAAGCCATACTGAAGATTGACCAGGCAAACGTTGGCCCATAGCCGGATGGCTCTTTGGTCCTCTGGCTCGGATCGACCGAGGTTCAGTCTTGAGAGAATCTCGGAGAACCTTATGCTCAGCATGGAATGTTGGGCGCAGTGTCCACTAAGCAGCCAGCTGTCCAGGTATTCGGGTCCCCGCTATGCATGATCAGCTTCAAACTCCAAGAGCCCCGGGTGGGGTCTGCGGAAATCCCCATACCGACGGCGACAGAGAAAACAGTGACATGATGAGAATCCCCATGAGCTCCTCCATGCCCAGCGGGGTCGCCAGCATGACACGGCCCAGCTGCACCCGGACATGCTCGTAGACAAGCCTGTGCTTGGCGCCGTCCTCCCTGGCGAGCCGATTATGCCGCATCTCATCGAGGCAGCAGACGGCGTGGAGAAATGGCGAGGTGTGCCGCAGGTTGCCTCTGGAAGAGAGATCGCTCTCGCTGGTGAGGAAGAGCGTATGTCGACGGCGGCGGATAAATCTTTCACAAGGGTCAGATGAGACAAAATTGTCCCACTTCCGTTGACTTACTGCGATAACAGTTCCCGGGCTGATTGCAGGTCCAGAATCCCTAGGGTTACGAGATCGCTTTGGGCTTCGAAAGTCCGTCTATATCCACCGTTTAGCTGGCTGCCTACTTTCCTTACTACTTCGGCCGGGGAGATGGAGACTTGTTGGTCTGCGGGCTCTATGTCGCGAGGGCCGTCGTCATCGGCGTCGTTGTTATCGGGCTCTTGGTGGTGTCGATCTTGTTGCGGTTGCTGTCCCTGGCGTTGTCCATCAAGCACACCTTGCAGTAGTGACCGGATGTCGGAGATTGAATTTTCAATGGAAGAAAGCCTTGTGTCTGCGCTTCAGTCTGGGTTATCTAGCAAAGTCGAATGTCCTGACTGTTAACAAACCTCTGGTCTACATCAAGCCCTTGCTGTCGGTCATCCGGGGAGGGGAACAGGTCGCGATCATCGGCTTTCAAGCATGGTAATCTATACTCAAGAGGGTTAAGCGGTGTTCAGAAACGAATCCAGCCGGTGCGTTTTACCTGAGAGAATGGCAACGCACGCAAGTGTCAGCGTCGTCCTTGAACTCGCACCGGCATTTCATCCGCCGGCAGACGAGGCATGACAGTATCCGGCGTCTCCTCTTCTTGGTCTGAGCGGGTTCAGACCCTCGTCTGTCGCCGTGCGAGCGTGGAGTGTTCATGGTTCGACAGCACTGCACTTTGTGAATCGCAGTAGTGAGCGTTGTCTAGATGAGAAAGACTGGCCGGAGATGAACGGCCGAGGATCTTTGTCTTGGGGACCGGAAATACACGGCCGAATGAATGGCTAGATGAGATAAGCTCTCCACCCAAGATAGGCTTTAGCCGGCGGCAAGCCGGACCTTGGTGGGGATGGCCTGCATCTAGGGACAGCCGGAGCGGAAGAAGCTTGTAATAGTTTTGTCTAGAAATATCAGCATGTCGCCCAGCGTTATCTTTCGGAACTGGCCTTGTATCATCGGATTTTACTGAGAGGGCGTATTCTGGGTTAATTAATTGCCACAACGAAACGCTTGAAAACAGCTACCGCCATGTCTATGACCATCGTCGACTCCGTCGTCCCTGCCGGGATGAAGAGACTCCCCCTCCGAAGCTACGAAGGGCTCTCGTACAGACTCGTCTCGACGAAGCCGGCTCGGGACTGCACACCGGAGGAGATCCCCATCATCGACCTGGGCGGCATGTCTGGGGACCTACAAGCTCGACAGGCCCTGGCGGCGCAAGTTCTCAGAGCCGCCGAAACAAGCGGCTTCTTCTACATCAAGAACCACGGGATTCCAGATAATGTTATCCAGGAAACCTTGAAGGTTTCAAAGAGGTGTGTATTCTCAGGTACCGAATTCTGTGCATCTCGTCTAACGCCCCATAAAGTTTCTTCGGCCTTCCAGTAGAACAGAAGAGACGAGCTGCGACGTCGGTCTCGTCTTATGGGTATCATGGAATGAGAGAGCGTCACGTCAACCCTTTTGATTCCAAAGGTATGCTTGATACACTCTTTTTGGTCCAGCCTTGTGTGTTGCTAATGTAACTGAACATAGACAGAAAAGAAAGCTTCACTTTCCACTATAAACCAGAGTTCGATCCGATCTACCGCCACAGTTTCTCCAAAGTTCCCCGCAAAGTCATCGAGCATATCCCCCAAGATGACAGCATCTGGACACCTGTGGGAGTCCCGGACATGCAGGAGGCATACCTGTCGCACTGGCGATGCTGCCTCAGCCTGGCGAGGGGCCTGATCCGCATCATCGCCCTGGCCCTTGACCTCCCAGAGGACTACTTTGACCGCTGCACCACGTACCCCGGTGCAGACTTTGCCGTCAACTACTACCCTGGCCACGGCGGCGACGAGGTCGCGGACCCGGAAGAGGTCGGCGTGGGCGCCCACACGGACCTCCAGATCCTCACTCTGCTGTGGCAGGACGAGCACAGGGGGCTGCAGGTGCTGAATAGTAAGGACGAGTGGATACACGCGCCGCCGATCGAGGGCACCATGGTTGTCAACATTGGTGACTTCTTTATGCGCTTGACTAACGATAGGCTCAAGTCGACGGTGCATCGGGTTATCCAGCACGGCAGAGACGATCGATATTCGATTCCCTTCTTCTTTGGTCAGTAGCCTGCTACTAGATTCTTTGGATTCATTGTAGTTTCTGACAAGACGAGCAGGCTTCAACTTTGACGAGAGGCTGGGGGTTGTGCCGACTTGTGTTGACAGCGACCATCCCGCCAAATACGAGCCAGCTACATGCGGAGAGGTAGGTGTTGGAAAAGAGAAAGCAAGTGGGGAAAGTCACTGACAGGAGTTTAGCTCATTGCTAAGCGCTTGGCCGAGGGTTCGAAACAGACACAGCAGGCGTAAGATCACAGAGGTTAGGCTTTGTCAACAAGTGAATAGCCTGTGTGAACAGAAAGCACTGCTCTCATGTTTTCTGGAAAAGACGAGGCGCCTATAGAAATTGCTTCTGTAGTATAGTGCCAAGTTCTACTTTAGATATATTTCTCCCATGCTATATGTCACTTCAAAACCAACCCTGGGAACTGTCCTACCTCTTGTAAACTGAAACTATACTCCTTAAGCTTACCTGAGCTCCAGCTGTGAGTGAGCTTTATTTATAGCGCGCAATCAACTGTATGCGCCGCCCGAGTCTGGTCTTATATTTATCACACTACTGCCTCAAGAGAGGCACGGCCTCGGAATGAACCTCGGGATTTTCCTACTGGACCCCAGCGGTAGGTCTGAGTCTCGGCAATGCAGCCTGAATCAGGCTGGGAACAAACTCCGAATGGGAGCCTGATTGTCTACTACCCCAAGTTCCCCCCAGTGCTGGACCTCAGTTCTCTTTGATTTGTTTAGGAGATGATGACGACGTGAGCAGAGCTTGGGCACCTTCTCCGATGCACGCACTCGTCGAGGTTCCTATTTATAGGACTGGCGCCGGGGCTCATGGCTCAAGGGGTGGGCGGCCGCTCTTGTAGTCTAGGTGGTACAAGGTCCTTTGTGGTGGCGTTGAAGACTTCAGCTATGCTGCAGGCTTATTGCTATCTGCACAGTCGCTATGCACAGCCCATTCCGTGAGGGTTAAAAGAGCCTGGGTCTCAAGCGCTCCCTGTGTGCGCGGTTCTGGATGAAATGACCTTTCTACCACAGCAACTTGTCCTGATATGCATTGGGTGATGCGTTGAGATACACCCGAGTTATTCCTGCATAAGCATTGCGTATTTGTTGAGCATGGCGTCATCTTTAGCATCAGATCAATCGCGGTGTCGCTCGCCCCCTCATCAAAATACCGAGGGCGCAAATGTCGACGATGACGATTCCATAACCCTTAGCCCAACCCTCGACGGCGACGACGGCTTCGTAACCCTTGACCTCGATGGCGATGATGCTGCAACCCTTAGCCCAAACCTCGACGACGAGGATTCGGCAACCCTCAACCTAAACCCCGATGACGACGATTCGATACCCCTTGAAGTTCTGAGCTCAACAAACGTGTACCTCCCTGTTCAGCAACAAGAAGACTCCCAGACAGAAGTCCTCAAGACGGACGAACCCAAGGGTGTCCCGCCTCGGGTGATGCGGACCAGATCTGAGAAATTCCAGCTGGCCTTGGTTGATATCGGGCTCTTTTCACTGCCCTTGCTCTTCATCGGTGCGCAATCTACCAGTGGCCTTGTGATGATACTAATAACAGATCCCAGTGCTTGCAACCAGCGCGGTGAAGCTGGACGGCATGGAAGAGTCTCAGTATGGTCGAGCAATGATGAGTCTCTCCGCCTTGGGCCCGACCGTCTTCCCAATCGCCTTTGCAGCCATAATTGCTCGATTGATGAAAGCTGTTGCGTACTTTCTTGCTGGGAGGCACAAGGCTCGTGGTATGAATCAGATCGTCTCTTTGTCCCCCGAGGGACGCTTACACTCACAATGTCAGTAGGTAATAGAGCAACTTGTGCAAAGCCAAAGTCTGGCGAGCTCTATCGAGGCAGCCGTGTCACTAAGGAAGCTCAGCTTCAGCGGTATGATCATCCTTTCCGTCTGGCTCCTATCTCCCCTCGGGGGCCAGAGCTCGCTCAGGGTTCTGAGGTTGAGGCCGCACGTTTCTCAGGAACACCGTCTGGTTCATTACCTGGCCCTTTCGTCGCCCAAGTTCAACGGCGAGCCCTTAGGGTATGAAGGGCTGGACTCGATCGTCAAGTCCATCTTCATGGCCTCGGTCATAGCGCCCAATGCGACAACCGGTTCCCCGGTCGACCTCTGGAACAATGCCAAAGTTCCGGTTCAGGAGCCTACTCAGCCAGACAGTCAGGGGGTGTATCCCTGGGTCGCAGTCGACCGAGATGACTCTCCGGATTACTTCTCCTTGATTGGATTGCGGCTGTGGAATATCCCCAAGACTGGTCGCACGGAATTCGACATGGAATCATCCTTTGTGCTGCCAAACTGCTCAAGACAAGCGGACCTGACGACAGACGAATGGGCAGAGCTCCAGTTCCCAAACGCCAGCTCGGATGTCATCATACGATCGAATAACTTGGATTGGCTTACAAGATATCGTGGTCAAAACTATATCGACCTTCAATTCGTCACGTGGAGTCCGCATCCGCACAACCACAATTTCACCCTCGAATGAAGCCCAGGTCCAGATAGCCGACATTACAATCGATCTGTTCCCGGCTATGTCTACAACTGCACTCTCCGAGGCATCAGCCTTGGCCTTCACCTGCTCTGTGACGGGGGTAACTGTCGAGTCGAGCGAAGCAGGACCATCTCGCCGAGCGAGAGGCCAGATTGGGAGGTGCCATGGAACAGACCATCCTGCACCAATTCTCCTTACTACTCACTCGAGAGGACGTTGAAGCTTTTGAAAGAGTCGGGGGGGTCTGCGCCGCGGGTACAACACGCCACCCGAGCCATTTCTCCAAGGAAGTTCGCCCTTCTTTCTGACACAATACATTTCCTTCGAGAATGTCACCGACGCTGAATTCTCCCTCCACTTCGGCCAGGTGCTCAACGCCACCTATCTCAGCACAGAGCTGAGAGAAGAAATTCTCGGCGATACCCACGAACCCGAGCCGGACCTTTTCAGCGTCGATACCAGCGACCGATGCAGGATGTATTCCAATACCACGGCAACTGTCTCTACCAAGCGAACGGTCTATGAGGCTCAAGGGATCTGGATTTCCTTTCTTTTCTTTACCTCCATCGTTCTGCTGAACTGCTGTCTCAAAAACTTGTGCATCCATCTGTGGACTCATGTGCCCGACGTGTTTGGATTTGTTGGCACCAGCGTGGGCGAAAGCCCTTACTTTGCGCAGTATGCGGCAGGATCGTACATGGACGGCTGGGAGAGGATAAGAGCGATGGGGGATGTCAGGCTTCGTTTTGGAGATGTCAAGCCCGATAAGGGTGTTGGGAGGCTTGCTCTGGTTCCATGCGAGTCTCCGTTGCGTGGTGCAGATACGAGGATAGGTGGCAGGGCATTGCGTAAGAGGCTATATGAGTGATGAGAAGTCGTAATGTTGCAACCATGTGCTTTTGCTTTGTAACCTTGAATAAGAGCCTAATAAAAGGCGCGCTCGGCCGTGGGAAGAGTTGCGTAACGGCTGGGGTATGTTGGGCCGTAGTTGATGGAAGAGTGACCCCATAAATCCACTGCTTTCCCCTCTAATACTGTACCTAGGCTTTCGAAATTCCTAATATCAACAGCACGGCAGAGCCTGATCGTGAGTTCGGAGAGACAGAGTTAGAGCCTTGGCTCCTGGTAAACCTTATCTCCTTTCCCGATGCATCTGTAATTTAAAGCCAACTTAAACATCGATAAGCATCTCTTTAGACTCGGGCACTAACTTGTATGCTACCTGGCAGAACGTTATGGTGACCTCACCTCTCAGCTTCTCTGGGTGGGATGCATTTAGAATGCCTTTTGGCATGGCGGCCAAGATTACAGCCCACTCTCTATCACGAGACCACACCAGCGAGTCATGTATGTCAAGGTTAATAGACGGCTTTATTATGATCCACCGGCAGCCTGTAGGTGCACCGCTGCTTCGTCCAAGGTTGTGACAAAAAGCGGGCTACCCATGTATGGTGGAACGTGGACGTATTTTCAGAGCTGTCAAATACCCTGTGAGGAAAGTATTGTGCAGCTCTCAATAACCCCTGAGTGTATCTCCACATACGGCGCAACCAGAAACCAGGGCATCCAGGTATCTCACAAGATACTAGAACCAGCACCCGCCCCTCCTTGACAAAACTCTATCCATGCCCCTCCATTCGTCAAGGGATTACCCAGTCTAGAAACTCGCCCTGGCTGGCAAACCTGGGCAACGGTCAACAAAGTAGCTGTGAACCTCACTCTGCCAACCAAAGTCAGCCCAGAACCTCATAGAAAGTACAAAGCCACTCGGGTGCAGCAGCCAGACGCACATCTAAATGCCTTGGTGGGTGACGTGTCGATCAGGGAGAGGTAGCAGAGTCCTTGCTGGATACGAGCCTTGGCCATACTTGAGCTCCACCCATCCTATCAGAAGAGGTCTCTGGAACAGGCCGCTTAAGGTTTCGCTTGAGCTCAGCGACGGAGTGGCAGAAACATCCAGAAACGAGCTATCCATGCCAATCAAGGACCATCACGTCGGACTTTCGCAGAGCACATACCACTGTTTCAACGCGACCGTATCCGGAACCATCGGATATTTGATCTAGTAGTTCACGAATACCAAAGACCAGGTAAATGCAGATATAAAAGGGTGTCTGCATGTCGTGAAACGTGTCAACAACAGCTACATCTCTACACACATCTTGCAGCTCATCGCAGCCATATTACACCACCCCCCC
>JAVIXY010000048.1:80558-147206 GCA_033030565.1 Fusarium nematophilum | reverse complement strand
CCAAAAAAACATGAAGTTCCCCTCGCTCGCCGTGTTCCTCATCGCCCCGCTGGCTGTCCACGCCTGGACCGGCCACGTATTCAACAACATGGACGATTGCAAGAGGGATTGTTCGCAAAAGGTAGATCTGCACTCAATGCCGGTGGCGCGTGAATCACATTGACACATGACTCTGTTCTAGTGTATCGACCAGAAGGGTGTATGGGATGGATGCTCTGGCGGAGACGGCAGCAATGTTGGAGGCATGACGCCTATCCTGTGAGTTGATGAATTCTCTGCCGTGTGCTGCTGGCGTGGAGCTGACCAGTCTTCTAAGCACCTATTGCCACTGCAAGAATCCCTGAGGCGCGGGCCCAAACATGCCTTGGACTCACGATGCCGGGTAACGGCCCGCGGGCACATGGTATTTCTGAGACACGATGATGGCTATTGAGGGGCATGATTGGGTTGGTTCAGTTTGAAAGAGAGGGTTCATCATTTGAGATTGGGTTGAGGTTGGGCATATTGTAATGCGTGATATGCCGGGAGGGAACGTATGTTGGCGCAGAGATTTCAGTGCTAAGGGGACCAGCATCTAATTTTGTCTTGTAGCATTGCATGGTTACTATAGTCAAATGCCCAAGAATCATATTTTCAGCAGTCCTCTCGACTACCACAATCAAGGAGAATAAGCTAACGCCCTCCAAGAAACCCACCGCCTTTAGTCAAATTCTCAAGCAACTGGGTGTCGGTATACTAATCAAATGGCATGCAGCATGCCCTTGAAGGAGCAGCCGCAAGAGACGAAGAAGCATCCAGTCAGAGGTATAGTCGCAACCTCGTCGTATACCATCACCGTGGCTGAATCAACCAGGTCATCAACAAGACATTCTCCCTTTGGAGACTGGAGGCCACGGAATCTTAGGCGCGCACAGTGAGAAGGGTCCTTCTACCAATATCCTCCCGTCACGCTAATCAACATCTGAAGACCCTGGTTCACTCTTCAGAACTATTTAACTTCAGGTTGCTCTCCGGCTCTGGGTTATCCGCCAGTTCACGGACGGCTCTCGCTCTCCCAGGCTGTTCTACTCTTAGCTCTGCGTGACCATATGCAAGCCATCTGTTGGAAATAGAATGATCGATGTCGGTCCTTCCACTCCTAGCCGCCGTCTAAAGACCCGAAGAGTCCAAAATATAATATACGCAGAGTATTAGTGCTTTTTGTTCTATAGCTACGCCCTTGAGAAGGAGAGTTAGGCAGCAATAATGCTTGGGAGTTTATAGCTAATACATTTAATTATTTTTAAATTGGTTTAAAATCCAAGTATATTCTATTCTATAGTAATAAGATTATTCATAAAATCAATATTAGTTTTATTATTCTCTTTAATTAAGCAAGCACATAGCTTAAGTAAGCTAGCTTAGTCCATAACTAGCTAAAACCTCCAAGAAGACCCTGGGTTCTTAAATTTAAATTCACATTATTTCAGCCTCTAACCCACAACTTAACTACTACCGCATCAACACATAATACAAGTTTAGCAAGATTATCGATGACGCATGCTATCCGCTTCCATCGCAAGTCTAGAACTGGCTGCGCTGGATGCAAGCTACGACGGGTCAAGGCAGGCAAGAATCCTCACTCCACCACTGACCGAGACTAACATGTCTTCATGTAGTGTGACGAGGCCAAGCCACAGTGCGCCAGCTGCGCTCGGCGAAGAGAAGCATGCTCGTATCCAGATGCCTCTTCGAGCCACGCACCGGCATCCCAGAGCCGTGGAAGCCCTGCCACGGATGCTCCCGCCGCCCCCGAAACACAGCCGTCGTTGCCGACGCCGTCGGTCGAGCAGACAGCCGTAGGGTCCAACTACGGCGCGAAGCACCTGCTCGATCTCCGCATGATGCACCACTACTGCGTCTCCACCGCTGAGAGCTTTGCCGCTGAATTCGGCCACGATGTCGCCTCGGTGTTGAAGGTCGACCTGCCACGGCTCGCCTACCAGCACGAGTTTCTGATGGATGCCATCCTCCTCGTGGCCATGATCCATCTCGGCTGCACGGAACCAGAGCTCCTCCAGACTCTCCCCGTCTACCTCTACCGGGACCAAGCGCTGCGCACCCTGCGTCAGGCCATCGGCAGCATAACCGAGTCGAATATCTCGGCTGTGAGAGGCGCCTCCGTCCTGCTTGCCACCGTCTCCTTCGCCACGGACCGCGTTTCTCAGCAATCTGGCTTGTGGCTGACCAACTGGCTGACTCTTGCCCAGGGGCGGCGCAACATTCACCAGCAGCCAGCCTCGGAGGGCCAGACGAAGCAGTTATCTGCTGCCAGCTTATACGGGTCCTTCCGTGATGTACCGGCGTCGGCTCGTATCGCGAGCGGCATGCTCCGCGCGATGCAGAGGGATAGGGACATGCACGACGATGACGAGATATATTCCGACACCCTCCACAGAGCCGCAGCGGAGGTGAGCCGGCTCATCTCGGCGCTGGAGTCTCCTCGCGATCATATGTGGGTCGCGAAGCAGATCAAAGCATGGGCCTTCGACGTTGTAGAGGCCAGGTTTCTGGAACTGGCCCGGCAAGAGAGGCCGTGTGCCTTGGTGATCCTCGCGCATTACCTGGCACTGTTCGGCTTTCTGCCTGGCACCTGGGTGTATGATGGCCTTGTCTCCCACGACATGGAGATATTGGCCGATAAGTTGGGCCCGGGGTGGGAGGACTGCATAGTCTTGCCCAAGATGGTGCTGCATGTCCAAGGTCGCCAGGCGTTGACCGAGTTGCTCCTGAGCTGTCTCTGATGGTTGCGGCGTAGTATTAATGGTCAAGTCAAAAATCTATGACGACAAAGGAAAACATTCAACCTTCCCCTCCCAGCCCTCGTCTAAAAACCCCAAACACTCTAAGAATCTAATTTACAAAGAGTATCAGCTTACCCAGCCTCACGCCCCTTTCCGTTACCATTTACTTTTCACAGCTCCTCTCCTTCCAGCGAATTCATGTCCTTGGGGGCTCGGATGTACTCGGACGGATGGAGATACAGCAGAGCCGCCAAGACCCCAAACATCAGCAGAGAGTCGCAGATGTAGAGGTAGGCCTCGCTAGTCATCATGGGCGAATCGTGATCTCCGGTGAACTCGATCAGGCGGAACACGGACCGGACGAATATCAAGGCGCTGGTCAAGAACAGGACATGTATCACTCCTCTCCAGCCCCCTTTTCCGCTGCATGCATCCAGCCGATAGGTGGTCGGGGTTGGGTTCCTGCCCAGCCGTTGATAAAACACGGCCGCGGAGAAGACGAACAGGCCAAAGAAGATGAGCTGGATGACCAGGCCGACCAGGATGATGGCCTTGCCCAGACCAAAGTTGCTCGACAGCATGCCTGAGCCGGCCAGCTGGATGATGAAGGATAGGATGTCTCCCCCGACAAAGATCTTGGTCAACCAGGATGGACGGACCGGCGAGTAAGCCTCTGCGCGGACGAGGAGCACCAGACGGCCTAGGACCATGTAGATGGATGCTGCGAAGAGGGCGGGGGCGACGAGGATGCAGAGAGTCTGCACGATGAAGAATGTGAGGTTGGAGAGGTCTCTGCTGCCTAGGAAGCGAGTCAAGTAGCCGGCGATCTCGACTGTCGAAGCGGTCAGTGGAAGGGCCCAAGGGGGGATGAGTTTTGGGAAAGGACACATACGAGTACCACCAATCACGAGGGGAATAAAGTACCAGACTCTGCGGCGAAAGAGGATAAAGACATGCCAAAGAGTAGCGATGGTGAAGAGAAGAAGAAAAATAATTGCAGCCGCAGAGCTGGGTTTGTATGTCCATGGGTTGGTGGTGACCATGATGAAGACGCAAGAGGTTGAGAAGGGAGTTCTGAATAAGGTGCCAAGGAAAGATTGGGGATAAAGGGGGGATGAAAATAAATAAAAACTAATAGAATTGCCCTTTATGTATGTGAATCGTGAAGGGCCCTGGGGTGCTCTATATTTAATAGTCCATGAGAGGGAAGCACCTGTACTTCGCATATCGCATCCCGCACTTCGGACTTCGCATTTCGCATTTCGCATATTACGTAGCCTGGAACAAGCCATTCTATTGGCTCAGTTTGGGTTACTTATTGTTTAAGTGGATCCCAACATGAAGTGAGGGGATCTAGTGTCTTAGCTTTGGGTTGTCAACCAACTTGACGGGGGTGATGGATGGAAAGCAGGAATTCCTCCGTAGAGTGGATCTCTGCGTCTTTGGCGGCCACAGACTAGCGGCAGGCTATCATATAAAGAGACGAAAAAAATAAGGAAAGAGGAGACATGCGTCTCTGGAGAGTGGAAACTCTAGAGACGCCCGCTTTGACATCAATGCTCGAACCCAACTATCAACACCACTTTGAAGACTCGCCTAAAGCTCACGGCCTTCTAACCGTCAATCTGGCTCTGGCCCTAATGCTTCGTTCTTCAACCCTCCCCTCCCGTCCAAGAGACGCAGGTCTAGCTTCACCATCGACCATGACAGCCGTCAAACCTGGACCCAAACGCCACGCCGTCTCCTTAGAATACAAGCGTCGCCACGAGAAACACGACAGAGGCCTTACTACATGTAGTAAATTCGTCGATCGAGATGGGATGCCGACAAAAGAGAAGGGAGCCCCTCGGAAGAGCACCATGAAAGACTCGCATCCGCGCAAGGAGGAATCAAACCTGCCGCCTACCCCCTCGAGCATCGAGAGCCTTGCATGTCCTGCCGACTTAAATTGCCTCCGCTACGACGACTTGGATTGCAGAATGCTCACCTTGTCCTGTTTTGCGGCATCATCACCAGGACCGTCCCCGCTTACGGCCCAGGCCCTCTGCATCCTCCTCCGTCACGCTCAGTCTGGAATGACCCTTTCGGAGATCTGCAGTGACGCCGCAAGGCACACCATTCTCGACATAGCCATCCATCATGCCATCGATTGTTCGTACCTGATCGACCAGCTCTTTGCCATATCCGCCGATCACCTGGCCGTCCAGCATCCAGACCGAGCTCTCGATTACCAGCATCTAGCTACGGAGCTCCAAACCCGCGCCTTGACCACGCTCAATCGCATGACGCGACAGAGGGTCGAGGTGAAATTTGTTCCACGTCTACTCCATTCCTTCCTCCTGAACCTCCATGTGGTATTCATCACGTTTGCTCAGTGCCGCAACTCCTTCGACATGTTCATCGATCACTTCATCAGGTTGGTCCATCTTCACCGAGGAATGAGGACTCTAGCCGGCCTGAACTCTCGTCTTGGTGCTGATTCTCCCCTCGGCCCGTTCATTGCCATAATCCGTGACGCTGGCGTATCTGAACCAAGCGGCACAGAGTGTACTGGGCTTGTCGAGTTCATCGACTCGATTGACCCATCCGACGCTGGCCTCACGACAGTTGTTGGGTGCAGAGATGCCGCGAGGAAACTCCAGTGGGCATTTGACGTTCAGGCCACGCTGACAGGGGAGCGTGCCCTCGCGGCCATCGCTTACCCAGCGCTGCTGACTGAAGAGTATATCACTGCTCTCCGGAAACATCGCATGGAAGCTCTTGTGACTCTGGCACATTATGGGATTCTCCTCCATCGTTGTCGTCACGTCTGGATATTTGGAGACGCTGGGACGTTTCTGATCAGACTTATTGCTCATCGTCTGGGGCCCTTGTGGTACGGTGCACTGAGATGGCCTTTGGAGGTTGCGGCGTCGGAATCATGTCTAACTTGACGACGAGTTCTTGGTGACAAAATGTGCACCACCGAAAAGCAGGAGAGGGAGCTCGCGCTAGGTTTTGGCCGATAGAAGATTCTGTCTAGCCTTGGAAGGGAAGCAGGTTGCTCTAGATTCCTGAGCTAGCATTCCCTTGTTGAAGACGGCTACGTGTTGGCCCATCACGTTACTATGCTATTTTCTTGCTCCTTCAAGGGCAAGTCGCTTCCACGATGATAAAGAACACTTTATTGCCCTGTGGATGTTCTAGTTATGACTTTCTTGGTTACTCCAGTAATATCTAGGGCAAAGGATTTCCTGTGACTTTCTTAGCCTTCCTAAACGAATTCGACAGAGGCGGCAACCATATTGGCCGGACTGATGCTTTGTTACTAGGTAGCATGGCTTTGGGGCCAGATAGGTGGCAGTGACCATTGGAACAGAGAATAAAGGATAGTTTTTCTGTGCCATAGAGTATTTATTATATACGGAGCATATATTCTATGGGCTTTTATTTTGTTTCTATTTTATTTACTTTTTAGTACTTTTCTTTCCTTCTCTCCTTTCCCACTGCTCTCTTGCAGCTCCTACATGGGCACAGCCTCAAGCATGACCATAGTCCTAGAAGCTGAAAAGTTCAGGGGTGCATTGGGCTGTGGCTCATCCTGGGTCCCTGTCTCGTAAAATCAGTCCCTCTTCTTCTCGATCCTAGGCAAACACAGCCAGAGTCCCAACAGCACCCCCAAGAACGCCAGGATAATCGGCTGAAGGATCTGAACTCCCTTGGCCTGCGCAATGGCGCCCACAGCAAACGGCAGGATCGCGGCTCCACTGCCCCCAAAGGCCGCGGCGAATCCAATGGTGCTGACATGCAGGTGCCTGGGCAGCAGCTTCGTGGTGGCGATGACCACGGCGGGGAACAGAGGACCCAGGAAGAAGCCCTGGAGCGAGACGGCCACGGCGGAGACGTAGAACTGCGGCACCAGCCAGAACACGAGCTCCAGGGCCATGGTGGCGGGGAGGTAGAGGGCCACGGCGATCTTGACGCCCAGCAGAGGCGTCACGAAGCCCAGGACTGCGCGGCCGACGGTGAGCCCCAGCCAGAAGCCCACGGAGGTCATGCCGGCGGGGAAGTTGTCGGCGTTGCGCACTCGGATCATGAACTGGACGATCCAGCCGCCGAGGGCGACCTCGACGCCGACGTAGCCGAGGAGGAAGGCCGCGCAGAGCCAGGTGACGCGGGCGTAGGGCATCTTGAACAGGGCCTCCTTCATGCCGGCGCTGTTCTCGTTGTTGGCCTGCATGGCCTTGCGGTAGGCGTCGGGGCCGTTGTTCCAGAAGGCCCAGGTGCAGGCGACGAGCTCAGCAGCAGCCAAACCAACCTGAGATTTCGTCAGCAAGCAAGTTCTATCCAGCGACGGTGGAAAAACTCACCATGATGTAGTAAAACGTGTACCATGGGAGATTGCCCTCTGCAATCATGCTGGTAGCAATCAGAGGGCTGATGGTGCCGCCGATGCCATAGAAGGCGTGGAGGAACCCCAGCGTCTCATTGGCTCTCGCCAGGTTGCCGATCCAGGCATTCCACGCAGCGTCGGCGATTCCATTGCCAAAGCCAGCGAGGGCATACACGAAGACGAGGACGGGATAGGGAGGATGCTGGGAGATGACGATGTAGGCGACAAGATGGCAGACGCCGGCGGAGAACCCGATGCCTCGCTGGCCTATGCGCATATGGAGCACGTTGTTTAGGGCGGCAGCGAGGATATACCCCACGAAGGGGGAGAGGAAGATGAGGGAGACGACAACATAGCTGAGGTCGTAGTATTTTTCCAACTGTTGCGGTTAGTTGGGTTAGCTGTGGGATGGTTGATTCAGACCTACATATGGAATGAGAGCCTGTGAAAAGTCAGATTAATAGGGTCTATCTGATGGTTGTTGAAGGGGACCTACACCGTACGCCGCATCATTCGCCCCAGTAACCATCATGCTCCAGAACGTGGCGCCAATCTTGAAGAAATTACTGCGGGGATACTTCCAGCTCTCCTTGACCTCAACGGGGGCGGTGTGCGCAGCAATACTCTCGAGCGCATTGCCATCAACGCCCGAATCGTTGACATCTTGGCTGGATCCCAGACGTCGTGTCTCGGCGTTGAAGGAGCCACTAGAATCACGGGCCACGACAGCTACAGGGGGCTGACAATTGAGGGAGCTGAGTTCGACAGAGCCAATAGTGGCCGTGTAAGACTGGGTCGCAGCCGGCGCCATGGTGGAACTTGAAGACAGCTGAAGGGGGGGCGTAAGCAGTGGCAGAAATATACGGGCCACGCAGGTTAGGTGCTCGATCCTCCGATGATGAAAGAACTTGAATCCGAACCCGACTCAGCCCATCCTTTTGAACCTGGATATTTGGACAGATCTGGCGATTAGAAATCATGTGGACCCTCGTATTTTTTTTCTCCGTTGAACGGTGAGCGACGATCCCCGAGCCGAAACTACAGTTTACCCGGGGAAATTTAGCGGGAGGACAGTGGTTCATGGCCTGGAAATGCTGCAACATTCCGTCTTGGTCATCAGATGGACAGGCTAAATCTCGGATAACAATTGGTTGACGTCACGGGGCTGCTCGTTTACGGGTCACCGATGGGATGGAGGATCATTCTTGAGTCACCAGGGGGAAGAGACGGGAAGACGGGTCGGGGAGAGGTTGTGTGGTTGCGTTTGGGGGCGTCCCATCTCCCAGCGGTTGGTCTTGTCAGTAAGCGGGGATCCGTCGACATGGGCTTCTCCAGGTTCCCGCTCCTTGTTACTACCTTTAATTGCAGCTCTCCCTCCCCCTGGCCCATCAACGAGAGGACCGCGCGTGATCTGGTGGCGGAGCAGCCCTATCTAGTATCTGCTGAGTATAAGCATAAGCATAAGGATATTTTCAGGTGCTTGTGCTCAACCCGGACCCAATTGTCATTGTTCAAATGCCGACCAGAGACGCCATCCTGTGTGGCTGGGGGGCTCGTTGGGGAGCTCAGCCCCTTGTCCCCCTCCGTTTTCTCACCAACCATTTCAAGGTTCCAGACCCAGCTGGCGTCCGTCGATTGGGCCATGGCTTTCAGCTATCGGGGGGGCAGAGCAGGCCATCAAGCCCAATCAGCGGTGCCCAAGGAGGAGGAGCCCAGCCCTACAGCAGTGGTTGATGCAACCACCCAGACCGTGGGCGGCTTGTGCAGGTGGCTTTTCCCGGAGATCAACGTGCAAAGAGGAATAGTGCAGAAGGGAGGGGGGACGAGGAGGAAAGCTGGGCAATTGGGAAAACGCGACGAGGCTGAACAAAAAAATGACCTGGCCCTTTAAACCTCCCAAGGGTTTTTTTCGACTCTCCCCAACCAAGCGCGGCAAGCTTGACCTCTATCGCGCCCTCAATCTAGTCGAAACCCATCGCACATAAACGCTAGAAGAGAGCTCCCGCGCGACAGCTCCTGCGGGGAACTGAATCGGCTGCGCGGGCCTCGATTCCGACCATGGAGCTGCGGGATTACGGAGGACGTCAGGACTACGACACCTCGCCCTCGCCGAGGGGACCCGCACACTGGGAGCCCAGCAGTCCGTCCATCGCCAGGAAACCCATCAGCGCCGCCAAGGTGTCGTCGCCGTCGTTGTCGTCGCCCGAGACTCCCTACCACCAGGCATTCCCTCAGTCCTCCCAGTCGTACTACCCGCGCCAGGCCGACCACGGCGTCGACACGTCCTACGGCGGCGCAGCGACGCCGCTGGGCATCTGGGAGCCCAGTCTCCCTCAGGGACCTCCCTCCGGCTCGCGGCCTCAGCACCGCAGGCAGGATAGCCAGGCGTCGCTGCTCCTGAGTCCGTACTCTAACGATGGCATCGGCGGCGCTCAGAGACGCGGCAGCCCGCTTGCGGGCGCCGACGGGGGAGCCAAGCCTCCTCCCTCTTTTGGCCAGCGCTCCTTGAACTGGTGGATAACGGAGTGGAAGCCGTCGTGGAGCATGTTCGCGCTCGTCTTCTGCGGCATCGCCTTCGCCATCGGCCACCACTTCTTCTACCGAGGGCTCCACGGCAAGCTTGCCGACGACCAGCAGTCCATGCTCCGGTACGGCGCTGCCCTGGCCTTCCTGTCCAAGGCGTGCTTTCTCAACGCTGTGGTGCTGGCCTTCCGGCAGCGCGTCCTGATGATGATTCGCCGCAAGATGCTGTCGCTCGCGACGCTCGACTCGCTGTTCGCCGCATCCGAGGACCTGACGGCGCTGTTCAACTGGGAGGCCTGGGTCAACGCCAAATTCGCCATGGCCCTGACCATCTTCATCTGGACGTCGCCCCTCATCGTCATCTTCACTGCCTACACCCTGACCGTCCAGCCGCTGCTTAAGCAGGAGTCCACCCAGTGCGCAGAGGTGCGCACCCTCAACTTCTCGCACGAGCAGTACGCCGAGTGGCGCGTGCCCGTCCGGATGAACGACTACATCGAGCTCTCCGTTTCCTTCTGGAACACCACCGGCGGGCCCAACGGCGTACCCCTCGACCCGGATGACCCGAACGAGTTCGACTACTGGGAGGGCCCCAGCTCGCAGTTCAGGCAGGTCGCCACGAAGACGGCGTACCTGCAGCAGGCGGTCATGCGGCAGCACTCGCCAAAGGAGATCTGCGGCGAGGGCTGGAACTGCTCCTACACGCTCGAGTTTACCGGGCCCGGGTACAGGTGTCAGCAGCTGGCGTCGGGGGTGGACGACGAGGTGAAGAAGCTAGGGGGTGCGGAGTGTCCCTTCAACACGTCGATCCTGCTGCCCAAGGGGAATCATTCTTATATCGCCGACCTCGACAGGGGAGAGTACGAGAAGCAGCAGATCAAGTCGGGCAAGGCTGGCAAGCCCACGCAGAAACCGCCCTACCCAAAGAACTTTGGCGCATTGAGGACAGAGCCGGTCCTGTGGTTCGGCTACGCCGAGGTGGAGGACAGATCCAAGAAGCAGCCCGAGAACAGCTCGGTGCCAGGCTGGGATGAGGCGTACACGCCCACGATATTCGGATGCGAGCACTACGAGACCAAGTACACGGTGCAGTTCAACTACAGCGGCGGGATCCAGACACACGACGTCAAGAAGCGCGAGTTTATGCGGAGGGTGGTGGACACGACGTTTGTCCCCGACGGGAAGGACTCAGACAGGAGGCTGATGGATCGGACCAAGGCGGTGCCGGAGCAGAACTACATCTTTCCACAGAACGTGAAGGAGTACCGCATCAAGACGGCGTACCACGCGATAGGGACTCTGCTGCGCGAGTTCATGAAGGGGACGATTGAGATGCCCAACTACGTCGTCGACACCAAGGCCATCGAGACGCGGCTCGTCGACCGGCTCAACTACTTGCCTGTCAAGAACTTCCCCGACGAACTTCAGGGCTTCTACGAAGAGATCCTCCTGTCGTTCCTGTCGGACCCGCAGTTCATCGCCGTGTCGTGGGCGTACGACCCGACAAAGTGGTCCGGGCGGCTCAAGGGCGGCGACAAGACCAAGTTTCCCTGCGTGCGGTGGCGCACGCGCAACTGCTACTACTACAGCTACCAGCAGCTCTGGGGCGTGTACGCCATCTCCATGGCCATGACCATCGTCGCCGTGGCGTCGGGCGTGTCGGCCATCGAGGAGGACGCGCTGATGAACAGCCTGAGCTTCTCGGCCATCGTGGCGGCGACGAGGGGGAGTAGCCTCGACAAGCTGCGGTGGGAGAGTGGTGCCGAGATCAAGAAGAACAAGATCGGGTACGGGCTGGTGTCGGGCCAGTACACGTTCGGCGTCGAGGGCGACGTGGACCAGGACAAGGGGAGGTCGACGTCGAGGTCGCCGGCGATATCGGTCATGAACTGGGGGGACAGGGCGGCGCGGAGGATGAGCTATGCGGTGCTGAACAGAAAATGAGCGATTGATGAGGGACAGATAGGTCGCATAGCGGGCGTCATTTATTAATTCACGAAGAAACGATTTTTGCATACAATACAGGATATTACTCGACCAGAGGAGCTCGATCAATGTGGACAACTTTGTTCCGTGCCTGAGAGCCCCCAATTCCAGGGGACGGGATAGTGGAGCTGCTCGCTGCAGACCCCTACAGTTGACTAAGGCGTCGGCTTGCGCGGCTCCCGTCCCTCCACCGCCAACTCGACAAGCTCCCCAAGCAGCAACAAAACCGTGTCCGCTTCTGCAGCCTCAATTCCATCCAGCGAACGGCAACAATGGTCGAGCTCCATGCGGCCCAAGACCTCTCAGAGGCCGCGCTGGGCGGTCCAATCCGGATCCTCGACGGCCGCTTCGTCGACGGCCACGGGCGCACCCTCTCGCTGCGGGGGCTCAACGTGTCCGGCTCCAGCAAGCTGCCCACGGAGCCGAACGGCCTGTCTCACCTCACCGAGCGCTTCTACGAGCACCGCACCGTCACCTTTGTCGGGCGTCCATTCCCGCTCGAGGAGGCGCCGCTGCATTTCCGGAGGCTGCGCGAATGGGGCTGCCCTCTCGTGCGGCTGCTCGTCACCTGGGAGTCGCTGGGCCATGCCGGACCCGATCCGGAGACGGACCTGGACCTGGAGTACGTGGCGTATCTGCGGCGGCTGATTGAGATGATGCCCCAGTACGGCATCAAGTGCTTCGTCTGCGCGCATCAGGATGTCTGGAGTCGGTTCAGCGGGGGGAGCGGCGCGCCGGGCTGGACCTTTGAGGTTGTCGGCCTCGACATTGAGGCTTTCACCGACACGGGAGCTGCGTATGTCCACAGCCAGGACGAGAAGAAGCGAGCTAGCGAACCCGTCAATCACAAGGAGCCGGGCGGTCCCTTCTTGTGGCCCTCGGGATACCAGAAGCTCGCTGCGTCTACGATGGCTACTCTCTTCTGGGCGGGCGATGCATTGGCGCCTCAATTGACTTGTCGCCGCTCTCTTGCTGGTGGAAACGACGCAGACGATCAAGTCTCGGTTCAGGCCTTTTTGCAAGACGCCTTCATTGAGGCCTTTGGACGACTCGCAGATGAGGTGGGCGACCTCGAGGCGTGCATTGGCTTCGAGCCCATGAATGAGCCTCACCGCGGCCTCATCAACCTTCACCACTTTCACTCCTGGAACTACGATACCGACCTGCACATCGGCCACTGCCCGTCCCTCGCGCAGTCGCTCGCTCTCGGGAGCGGCCACGCTCAAAAGGTGAAATACTACGTGCGGTCCTGGCCGTGGCCGACGCGTGTGTCCCACAAATCCCTGATCGACCCCAAAGGCCGCTCGGCGTGGCTTTCTCTCGATGGAGAACCCATTGGCTATGGACGGGGAATGGGAAAGTGTGTCTGGCAGGCTCATGGGGTGTGGGAGTGGGACGAGAAGAAGCAGGTTGCCCGTGTACCTGACCTTGACTACTTTGAAGTCGATCACCGGCCTGGTCGGGAGGGGCAGCCGATTGAATGGTACCGCGACTGCTATGCGCCCTTCCTGGAGAAGTTTTCCAAGCGAATGGCACGGAAGCGACCCAGCCAGTTCAGCTTTGTTGAGCCGATTCCGAACGAGTTCATGCCCCCGTGGCCGACCGAGAATATCGACGACAAGAAGTGGACGAAGCAAAAGTACGCCGAAGACACCGTCATATCAACCCCCCGCCCTCGCAACTTTGTCTACGCTCCTCACTTTTACGACCTCAACGTGCTGTTCAACAAGCACCACTCCTGGATGAGCGTCAACGTGCAGGGCCTCTCGAGGGGCATGTTCGTCCTCAAGGCTATCTACTTTGGCGCCAGGGGTCTGCGGAAGAACTACAGGAAGCAGATCGGCAACCTTGTCAGATACGGACGCGCGTCGCTTGGTAGCGTGCCCACGCTCATCGGCGAGATCGGGATATCCTTCGACATCAATGGCGGTAGTGCCTTTGTGACGGGGTGTTACGACAAGCAGCGGGAGCTGATGGACGGGCTGGTGTCCGCGATGGAGGACAACCACGTCGGGTACACGCTGTGGAACTACAACCCGCACAACCGGGTCGAGTACGGCGACGGGTGGAACAAGGAGGACTTTTCCGTCATCAACGGCGACGACATTGTCGAGGAGGGGCCTGTCCGGTCCGACTACCGCAACTATCGCCATGAGAAGGATGAGCTGTACGCCGGGGGACGGGTGCTCGATGTGATCATCCGGCCGTATGCTGTCAAGACGGCTGGGATTCCGCTCCGGTCCAACTGGGATAGCCGGACGTTGCGCTACGAGTACGAGTGGAAGAGCACAGGCGGGGGTGGGAACTCGGACGACGACAAGGCGCGTCTTACGGAGATTTTCATCCCGAGGTATCACTATGCGGCGCACGAGCTGCGCGTCCACGTCCGCGGCGGCGAGTGGACGCTTGATCGGGAGAGGCAGACGCTCCATGTGCGCCAAGCGTCTCACGGCAGCGGGTCCGTCGTCCACGGTGTCGTGGTGGAGATTGAGAAGGCGCAGGAGCACAGGCTTGGGCGGGTTCTGAGGCGACGAGAGGTGTATCCTCCGGGGTTTCCTCTGAGTTTGGTTCCTGCTGTTGTGGAGATGTGGTTTGAGGACCTGGACTGGTTTTGGTTCTTGACGGTGGTGTTTGGTGTGGTCAGCGTGGTGGTTGCGGTGGTTGTAAATATCTTGTGAGCCACGAGGCATAGAAACTAGAGCGGCCATGCCGTTGAATGACTGAAGTCGAGCATGGTCGTTATTTAGACGTTAGAGACAGCGATGAATAGATTTTTCGCCTTGTGTTTCGGATATGAGCCAGACCGGCCGAAAAAGGTATAACTATTTTGATTAAGGGTACTTGAAACGCTGATGCTAATACAAAACACTGAAATACTCGCTATGTTAATCTTGGATAGATAGTGGCAGTGCCTGCATAAATCAAAGGCTTCAGATGAGGGCTTGAATAACAACAGGCCGAGGCCAGGCTCGAGGCCGTTGCTGGAGAGAAAGAGCATACCGACTATATTAATAACACGGCCCGGCACCCAAGTACAGTTCTACCTATTCTACTAGGTCAGCAATTAAGGAGATATATTCTCGGCCCCCGGCTATACAACTCTTCCGCCCTTTGAGGTGAGGCCATGCAGAAGTTGTAACTTGAGATGTTGAACGGTTTGAGACAATGGCGCATTGCCTGTCAAGGGGCTGAGAACTTTCTTGACTATGGACAGTCATCTGTAAAGTCCACCTCGAGTTCTAGCCTTTCACTCCAGAGGAGGCAGCTGCTTCGCTGCCCGCATCCGTTCCCAGGCCTTGAGATAGCCCTGCACGGTATCAATCTCCTCAGTGAACCCAACAGAACGCGCCCGCGATAGATCAAACTGCCGGTCATAGTCAAAGTCCACCAGCATGTACTGAGTATGGAACCACCCTTGACGATCAACCAAACCCTCTTCTACGCCGTGCCGCTCAGCCAAGGCAGTCCATTTGTCCCGGTGCTCCCGCACAAACTGCTCCATCGGCATCGAGTCCTTGACCGGCCCCTTGCCGACGAGACGGAAATGCGCGCATAGCTGAGGCCAGACCTGGGCCCAAGTGACGGTTTGGCCATCGGCGATATTAAAGGCCCGGCCGTTGCCGCACTGATCGGGGTGGATCGCAGCAAAGATCTCCATCTTGGCCAAGATATCCTGGAAGGTATCGCAGTGGGTGGCGTGATACCCGTGCTCGCGGCCAGGAAACGGCACTGTCGCGCCAGTACCGTATACCTCGCGGTAGAGAGTGAGGTAGATGCCGATACCTTGGCTCATATTCATGGGGTTCTTGACGGGCGTGAACCCGACAATCCCATCGGGACGGATCTCGGTAAAGGTCCAAGACTTGCCCTGGGAGAGCTCCTTTAGCAGATCAACCTGGGGGTAGTAGAAGACCTTGCTTGCCCAGGGCTCGGGGATCCGCGGAAGGTCTTCGTGGAGAGGAGCCTTGAGGCCGGATTCCTTGGGGAACTGCATGCCGTAGCTGATACTGTCAATGATCTCTGTATCGGGCTTTGGATTGTGTTGCTCTGTGACAGCTTACCCCTTTCCTCCCGTCTGCAGTATAATGGACTGCAGCTTGGGTGCGGTGGCCACGACGGCGCGAACAGCCACCTCGAGGAGGTTAGTGTTGATGGTGTTGAGGCTCTCAAAATCATCTGTCTGGATGTACACTGCATCGTGTCAGCTTTGGGTTTTCCATTGTGATTTTCACGAGGACCAAAATGGTCAAACATGCTCTGACTTGCCTGTGTAGAACACATGGGTGACGGTGTGGATGTCAGGAATCCTCTCCTTGAGCAGAGGCACCACCTCGTCCACAGGCTTGGTGAAGTCGATGCCGGAAACCAGATTGATCCTGGGATCGTCAGGAAGCCGAGCCTGCTCCGCGGTAAGTGGCCGATTGGTGGTTCCCGTGATGCGAGAGAAGGTGTCCCGCCTCGGGTATGTCGTCGCTTGGTTGACGAGTGCCCAGCCGGAGATGCCGGAAGCTCCGAGGATCAGTGCGTGCGCCATTGTCTGGCTTTTTGGGTTTGAGATCAGATTGAGAATGGGGCGCTGGGATTGACTAGGATGGCATGGACAGTCCAAGAGTCAATGCCTTATTTATATGAAAGAGACGGTAGATGATCTCACTGCGGAGACGGGCACAAGAGCTGCATGGCGTAAGACGATGATACGGGGACCACTCGGGATACGGATCCCGTATGTACCGCACAGCATTGTTGCCTCGACCAGTTGTGGATACGATCTGATTACAGAGCTTTCCTGACAAATCCAAGAGCTGGTGGAATCCGCTTTGGTAGTTCACCAGATGATATCACTGCCACGAAGCAAATGTCGTGGCAGACCCGCATGGGACCAGCAAAGCCTCTTCTGACTCTATGGCTACGGCGCGGACATGGCTTTGCGACACCAGACAGTTTGGGTATGCTGCAGAGAATCTGGTAGGTCCCTGGTGACCTCACGAATGCACAGCATGGAAGCGCAGATATGTACGTGTTGAGGTAATATTTCAGTTCCTTCTATGTCCTGCCTGCATGCATCCCTCCGTCGATGAGCATGTCAGAAGATGTCATGTAGGCGCTGGCATCGCTGAGAAGAAAGACAGCCGCGCCCTTGAGATCCAGACGATCGCCCATGCGCTTCATCGGGGGCTCGGAATGGAAAATGTCCACCAGGCCGGGCCGCTCGTCGGCAATAGACAGGCACATATCCGTCGCGACGTAACTGAGAAGTCAGAGATTCCTTCAGATGAAAGGGGTTCGACAGATAAGATATACATACCCAGGTGAAATTGAATTGACTCGGATGCCACGGCTCGCGAGCTCACAGCCAAGTTGTGTCGCGAGGGCCACAACAGCCCCTTTGCTCGAGCAGTAGTCGCTCGTGTACTGTTGCTTGCTGGCCATGTGTGCTGCAATGAAGGCAATGAAGACGATTGAGCCACCCCTGGGTGCAGTCAAGCCTTGATCCTGCTTGGTGATTTGCCTCGCGGTGAGCTGGGCTGCAAAGTACGTGCCGAGAGAGTTGATGCTGAAGCACCGGGTAACGTCGTCGGGCTTCCTCTCAAGGAACGGCTGGTCAGGGCATATTCCAGCCGCCGTGATCCTAAGTTGCTACCATGAGCACAGGACAAAAGTGACGATTTCTGTTTTCTTGTTTCACTTACAAGCCATCTATACGCTCGAAATCGTTGGCGACCTCTGCAAAGGTGCGCTCCAAGACGTCAAACTTGGTCACATCTGTTCTTTTCCCGTCGTGTCAGACGGCCACAAATGTTGAGTCGTGCAGGATACGTACTGGTAGAGCTTGACCTTGACGCCGTATTCTTTCTCCAGCTTGTAGAAATGCTCGTGCGGCGTATCCAGGCGATCGAGGATTGCGACGTGGCTCCCGGCCTCGGCGCAGGCAAAGGCCAAGGCTAGGCCAATACCTCGAGCGCCACCGGTGATTACGGTGACCCTGTCTTTGAGGGAGAACAGATCCTGCACCGACCTCGAGAGGTAGTGGTTGTTGGCTCGGTCGATAGCGGAGGTGGTCATCTTCTGATGGGGCGATTTGGAACTTGTCAAGGTCTGGGGGCGATCAAGTACAGATTTGGTCATTCGAAATAATGGCTTCGACTCGTGCTTGAATATGTACATTGACCCCGGGTTTCGACGGGATCTCCTTGCCATGTTCCCACGAGAGGTGCGATCGCCGGGTCCGGAATCCACTTTCCGGGGAAGCCCCACTAATCCCGGGATCCAGTTCGGCAGCCATAGACGTCACTGTTGAAACCCCAAAAAGCGGGCAGGGGTTCGGGTGATAAGGGACGCCCTCTTGGGTTTGTTCCTGAGCAAATAAAAGGTTACCTACCTACCTCCTTCAGTCTTGACACGCTCATACTCACACATCATCAGCTTCAAGGCCTTCGTTCTTCTATTTATCCTATTCACATATACTATGGGGTCCTTGGGTCTAAATGGCAATAATAATACTACCTACCATACCCAAGCCAGCCCGACTTTTAGTATACGCCAATTTTAGCCTAAAATAAGGTATTAAACCGGGACATGATAATAATTCCTACAATCAATATACCGTTGAAAATCGATGACATTTTGCCTTTAGAAATGGGATCAAGTCTAGTTGCTTCTTGCTCCTTCAAGGGCAAACTGCTTCTACATGACAAAGAACACGGTTCTCTTCACATCATTGATATCAGTACCCGACATCAACACAGCTGCCTGAGGAATAGCTCCATCCCTCTTATATCTTCTCTGCGTACAAAACCTCAGCCTGCTCGGCCTCGTGGATCTTCTGCTCAGCCACCTCCTGGGTTTCCTCCCGTGCAATCTTGGTAGCTTCGGCCCAACTGATCTTCTTTCCTCCCTCATTCTTGATCTCAAACAGGCGATCGACCTGCTCCAGCGACAGGTTGGCCGTCTCGACGTACCAGCGCAGAATGATGGGGACGAAACAAAAGTTAAAGATGCCATAGATCAGGTAGTACCTCCAGCCAATGTTCTCGATGGCGATGGGCGTGATGACGACAACGATGTACACCGAGGTCCAGTTGACCGCCGTGGCGATCGAGGTGCCGATGTTGCGCATTCACTGCGAGTTGATCTCGGCCGGGTACATGAAGGGAATTGAAAGCAGCGACATGCCGTAGAAGACGTAGTAGACGAAGATGAAGACGACGGCAAAGATGGACATGCCCCTGTTCTCGTTGTTGCTGCCGCTGAAGCGCAGACCGACGGCGACAAGCACGAAGCTGACGCCGCTGGCGAAGGAACCCATGAGCATGAGCTTGCAGCGGCCGACGCGGTCGATGAGGAAGGCTGCCATGGCGCCCCAGAACATGAGCGACATGGAGTTTCCGGCGGAGAGGATGAGAGCCAGCCTATCAGACATGCCGAAAGATCGCACGAGGACGATGGGGAGATAATAGGCGATGACGTTGGTTCCGCCGAATTGCTGGAAGACGGGCGTGCCGGCTCCAAGAAGAATGCGGCGGAGGTTCTGCTGTGGCCCGTTGCTGAAGACCTCCTTGAACGAGACCTTCTTCTGGGTTTTGGCTTCATGGTTGACGGTGGCCACGAGGTATTGGATCTCGTCGACGATCTCCTGGTCGGTTTGGGGCTTGGCTCGGAGACGTGCGAGGACTCCCCGGGCTTCTTCGGCCCGGTCTCTCATGACCAGCCATCGAGGAGACTCGGGCATGACGAGGACCATGGGTATCGTGACGAGGGCGAAGAAGCATTGGAAGGCGAGGGGGAAGCGCCAGCTGATGGGATGGTCGGAGATGTAGGTGAAGCCATAGTTCATCCACTGGACAGTCATTAGTTGGTGTCGACGATCTTAAGGGGGGGCAACATACGTTGGTAATGACAATTCCAAAAATGTTAAGGACCAGCTGCAGCACAATGAGCTTGCCACGGTGTTCCGGCTTCGCAGTCTCAGACTGCTAGATCGGGATTGCAATGGTATTCATGTTGTTGCCAACACCAGCAACGACACGACCGACAATCATGGGTGCGATGGAGTAAGAAGCAGCCTGGATGATGCCGCCGACGATGAGGATGGAACAGCCAATGAGGATGCACCTCCTGCGGCCCAGCCTGTCGCCCAGGAAGATGGACAGGAGTGTGCCCATGATGCAGCCGATGTCGTAGGTGGCGACGATCTGGCCCTGGATGGTGGTGTTTGGGTGGTTGAACGTTTCAAGGAAGGCTCTGTTGCTCAACAGGCCGCCAAAGACACCTTGGTCGTAGCCGAAGAGGAGGAAGCCGGCGCCACATGCGGCGGTGATGCCGTAGCTGAGGGTGTTGCCCTCTGCCTTGTCGAAGAGCATGGTTGCGAGTCAGGGCTGGGAGTGATGAGGATGAGGGACATTATGGGGATGAGATTGGAATGAGAGGGGGGACTGAAGCGGTTTATATATCAACGAGTTGTTGGGTTTCTCGAGCTTCGAAGCCTGAGAGAGTCGAGGATTCTCCAAAAACCCTTGCCATAGACGGGACCCCGGAGTAGCCAAATCACCATTACCCAGTAAGTTGGGGAGAAGCATGCGGGGGTTCAGGGATCTTGGCTGTTGTTGACCTGGTTTCATCTGGCTCTCCCCATGGGGGTGGACCAGATAAGACCCCGTATGAGCAGGCCAGACTTGAGAGTGGACGATAATGCGGGGACACAAACACTGATTCAGTGAGGCAAATATCACCATGGCCGGGGTCTTTTGCCACGGCAATTCTTTTAGGCCCCGTACTTCAATATCCACTGACTTGGGTTGCGTGCATGAGTCGTAAGAAGTGGTCACGGAAGCCCAAGGGCAGGAGGGGGTTCTCGGGTTTCTCGTCCGAACCCAAATCGCTGCAATCCATGAGTCGGATGACAGCAACAACCACTGCGACTCCACCGGTGAGGACTGTTCTGTATTGTTCCCTCAAATCAGTTTCAAGAGGCTTTTCTATATATTATTAAGTAGTCCGCTTATGTGCCAGTCAAGATTTCTTTGGCGTCAAGGGCCAGCGGCTCCAGTCCCAGTGTCAATCAGTTGCCTTCAACGCGTAGGAACATAGCATGTACCGGCTGTTTTCTCGATGAGAATCTTCAGCGAGGCCAAGCTTTTACTAATACTTTCAGGTTCAAGTACAAGTTCCGAAATCCGCACGCGTACTTCCGAACCCCATGCCGGTAAAAAGAGGGACTGATTATCAAGCATTCCTTCTTGTATACCCAACATCCAAGAGGATCGTCTCTCATGCGAGGTGCCGTCACCGGACAGACGGCAAACGCGATACGGAGCGTCGGATTTCAGAACAATGTTACGAACTTCCCTTTGCTGTGTAGATCCTTGCCGCCGGCTCATGCCCCATCCCGCGGAAGCCCCTCTGGTGTTACTCGGCCACGGCCAGGGTTGCTATGCGGTCGAAGCTCGAGTCCAAAATCTCAACCACGTTTCCCCACGGATCCTTGATGTATGCACAAGCTACCCCTCCTCCAACCCTGACTGTCACGCCCTGTCTGCTCCCTCCGCTCTGGACAGCCTTGTCGGCCAGCGCGTCGGGATCGGGGTCAGTGACGCACACGTGGAAGAAGCCGCCCCGGTTGTACTCGAAGTCGACTGCATTTGCCTTGAACCCGGGATCAAGGAACTGGAATACCTCAAAGCCGACGCCATTACCCGTCGCCATGTAAGCCAGCTTGACTTCATTGAGGCTTGGGCCGTAGATGGCGAAGATAGGTGCCGAGGGTTTCTCGGATCGCTTGATATGAAAGATACGGCCGCCGATGACTTGAAAGCCCATGACCTCGGTATACCATTTAGTAACGGCTTCAATATCATTTACCGAGACCGCAATATGGTTAATTGGACGGGCGTATGTCTGAGCTCGATGGTTAGCAATTGTGAGTTGGATCCGGGGCCAGTAGCACATACAGTTGACATGACTTTCTTCTCCTGGCTTGAAACTTATTGACGATGGTGAGATGTGAGTTGGCTTACCTGCGAACGGGGAGGAGAGACAACAGGATAAACAGCCTG
The DNA here is from genome assembly GCA_033030565.1 of Fusarium nematophilum. Taxonomy (NCBI): domain Eukaryota; kingdom Fungi; phylum Ascomycota; class Sordariomycetes; order Hypocreales; family Nectriaceae; genus Fusarium; species Fusarium nematophilum. The sequence goes on along the minus strand of JAVIXY010000048.1, from coordinate 125,490 downwards.
GATGCGGGATTTGAAGGCCGCTATATGAAATCCGGCTATGTGAACCCCCTGGGTATCAGCAACAGCGACATAGGATAACGAACCCGGTGCCTGGGAGCTGATCTGTACAGGGCCTCAGTTACCGTACCGGTTCCCCTCAAGAGCTATGATTGTCTCTTCTTAGCTCTAGCACTATTAAATGGCTTGCTGTTCGTCGTCTTCTACTAGCAAGACCTACCGACGCAGCAAGGCAGGTCTTGACCTGCAAGCTGCGTAGAACTTGACCTTTCTAGCTTGTAATCCTTACCTGACGCTTTATTATCCGCTTTAACTTGCACTTTTTCCATCGTAGAATAGCTAATATATCTAAGTGCGCAAAGCTATTTAAGCTAAATAATAGTAAGGTTATATATATATACTAAACAAAGTAAAACTTACGCTAATAAAGTCGACATTTAGGCGCAAGTATGCCAGCTATTAGCCTGGGTAGTTAGTGAGGACGGCCCTTAACATTTCTAAGAGTACCTCGCTCACTAACACAAACACGGTGTTGGTGTTGGGACGCCTTAATACGGACGACGAGAGCGCCATACTCTCTAAAGGAGTCGCTGTCTAATCAACACGGCCTAGTACTAGGTCGAATTAGTTAATGGGCCGGATCGCGGTTACAGTTGCGGCGATAAGCCGGCCACGTCGGTTCGGTATTAATTCTTGTGGTGAGGGTGGGTGCCTTAAGCCACCACACCCTTCTTCAGGCTAACCCACCTGGCGCGGTCTCTAACGCTCGGCTATCATCCCTTTAGAACACCTCTCTTAGCTAAGACGTAACTAGCCTTAGCTAAGTATTTCCTATTAGTACCGATCTCTTAGTTAGCCCTTCATGCAGGCCACCCCACAAGCTGCCGTACACCCAAAGGGATACATTCTCGTCTGTGTTAGCGGACACGCACACGGTAGGAGAAGACGATGACAAGGGCTCGGGCTTTAACTTTATTCAACTCCGTCATGTAGCGCCCGTGTCCAGAACCCAGCTCACCAACTGAATCCGTTCAAAGAGCCTCTCCTCCGTGTTCTCGTATGTCCTCTTCCACATACTCCTCGACCGCAGTCTTTACGTCCAATACACCATCATCAATCTTGGCCTCTATCGAATCCTCCCCATCGCGACTCGTCTCCTCGATCAGGTCATCCACTTCCCCCCTGCTGTAGGTGGTCGAAGGATCGTGATCGCCCATTCGCCTCTCCATGTGTTCCATGATTTCTTTCTTCATCTCCTGTAACTCATTCCTGATTCTCTCCATATGCTGGGCCAATCTGTCCTCAAATATCTTAACGCACATGGGCTCGATATCATCCGGGTCTTGACTGCTCCCTCTTCGTCGCTTCTTCAGGGATCCAGGCGGTTCCGTGTCGACTTTGAGAAACCGTCAGCAGTGTCATGGCCGGGAAGCAAGCAACAGTTCTTACCTCTCTCGAATGGAAGGGAAGGTCTGAGCTGGTCGTACGATGGAGGTGATCCTGCCGGTAGGGGCGGCTGCAAATCACTGGCTAAAATCATGCCACCCTTGCCTGCGTAGAGATCGGCGGCCTTGGTAATGGACCTGACCACTGGATTGAGGGCAATGTCGCAGAGAGTACGAGCATTGGCGTTTTCTAGAACGCTTGTTGCCAAGTACGTATCCAGACAAGTTTGTTGCGCGACAAGCTTCAGACAATCCAGTTTTTCGCCATGGTCTTTTTGCCTCGGTACCTGGGGTACAACCATGTCTGGAGGGCCGTTCAACCGGAACCTCAGACAAGTGACGACGGCCCCGAGCTTGTTGCACACATCATCCGGCGTCTCGCTTGGGCATTCGTGGGTCAAGGAAGCGATTCGTTCGGGAGGGATATGCAGGTATAACGGCGTTCTCGCATTTGGCAACGTCTTGAGCTCGATCGGCTCGCGAATCTTGAAGGCAGCGTTGCAGGCGACGTTGTAGGAAAGACCTAACAATAATCTAATGGCGGGGTATTAAATATCATGGGATAGATACATCAGGCCTGGGCATAGGAAATAGAAAACTCCAGGAACGAAGACGCTTCTGTGGCCTGAAACAAGGGCAGGACCCAGACTGGGATCCCTCGCTTCGAACATTTGCAATCCCAAAACTGACCCAACCGGGTGGATCAGTCTTAGGTCACGTTGGGAAATGGAAATGAATTTTATTCGCCCGAGTTTCGACCCCGAGTTATATGGTATTCTTTATACAAGTTCATTATCGAGTCATAACCGCTAAAAATGGACAGAATTTACTCGGCATCCAGGGGAGCCCGAGGAGCGTTGTTGTTCACCTGGATACCTCCTCGCTTCTTCTCGTGGCTGTCGTGGAAGGGCAGCGCCCATCCACCCTCGGTCTCTGGGGTCGATAGCCAGAGACGCAGGAGGTGCCTCCGGGGTGAAGGAGGCGCAAAGTCTGAATATCAAGTCAGGATGTGATAGCAAGGTATCCAGAAGTGTACATACCCTTGTAGGCTGTCCTCGCGTGCAGCAGGTGAGTGTTGCTGACGAACTGGATGTCGCCCACCTCAAGGACCATGTGCAGCGCCAGCTTCTGGCACGTCTCCTCGAGGATAGTGATGGCGCGCTTCTGCTCGTCGCTCAGCGCTGGGATGATGCCCTTGTCGGAGAATCGCGACAGCGACCTCACAAAGTAGGGATCCCACTTGCAGTAGACGCGGCCCAGCCCACCGTTCTCAATGTAGAAGAGGGGTTGTCGCAGCCACTCCTCCTGGCCTACTGACGTCTCGCCCTTGCGGTCAAAGTACCACACCGGCTTGGTCAACAGCTCAGCCACGTCCGGGTGCTCGCGCTGGAGATCGTTCCAGACGTTGTGAATGCTGACGATGTCGCTCTCGCCGCCCTCCTGGGCGCGGTGCACGCACAGCAGGCCGACCACGTCCGAGTCGTCGGCGTGGAAGAACTGGCGGGCGGCGGTGCGGTAGATGCGCACCTTGTCGATCTGGGTGGCGTCGTCGCCGACGTCCTTGACGTGGCCGAGGACGTGGCCCAGGCCGTTCTGCGAGACGAAGTAGCCGATGTAGGTGCCCAGGCCCATGTAGGCGACGGCGTTCTTGAGGGGGCCCCATTCGCCGGCGGGGAAGCGCTTGAACAGGATGAAGCCCTTGCCGTTGAGGAGGTCTTCTCGCAGGACGGCGAGGACCTTGCTGAGCTTGGGAAGGGGGAAGTTGTCCTGGGTGTGTTAGCAGACGAGCACAAAGAAGAGTCGACGCATCATACCTTGGAGATGCCGGTGAGGGGAGTGCCGCTGGCGATGAAGTTGTCGGCCGTGTCGCTCAGCTCCTGGATCTCCTCGTCGGTGAAGGGGTGAGTCCACCGCTCGGGGTTGTTCTCATAGTCCTCCTTCTTCCACAGCGTGGGGCCCGAGATCTCCTTGGGGAATTCCGAGTAGGGCTTCAGGAGATCATACAGAGGGGGATGCTGGCCGGAGGTCCGGATGCCGTCGGGGAAGATTGACCGAGGAGCATCGGCGTTCTTGACCTGAGGCAGAGGAGCCTGAGAGGCGTCGTCGATGAGGGCACCTGGAGCCATTGTATGAGACTAAGATGAAGACGCTAAAGGGAAAGGAAAACGGTCAATTGAGGATTTCAATGGGTCAATTGGATCAGATCTCTTCGGCAATTGATTCACCCAAGTTCCTTTATATACTTCCCCCAAGATTCCGTTGTCGGCCCCGCACTCTGAGAAATTGCGTCTTCGCCGGGGTGAGGCGTTGGTCGGATCTGCGGATTGCGTGCTCGAGGCTCGATATCACGGAGTGGCACTCGACCGCAACCACCATGAAACGGGCTAGAGGGCGGCGCGCCAATAAGACGGGGGAATCTGGAATGACGTTATCAGAGATCAGGACGCTACGTATGCGCGACGGGGGTTTTGAGTCTTTTGACAGTCGTTTTCTGGCGGCATTTGGTTACGGACTTGAATGTTCCGGTTCCTGGTACCTTTCTGCCGTGCTAATTAGGCTGGGCCGGTCGGACAGATTGATAAGCCCTCCGGCCATCTCCATGAGGCATCTGCTCAGAATTGCGTCATTGTTCTAGAAAGCCGAGGGCCTCGATGAGGCGTGGTTCGACAGGAGCGGTGATGACTCCTCCCTGACGGTGATGCTCGGCGCCGAGAGGATGGTCGCCTAGAGATTGGCGGGCCTGGATGAGGGACGCAATAGTTCTGGTCGATGGGCTCATGCTGGCGACAAGGGCGATTGAGTGATCGAGTCTGTTCATTGGAATTATTTGCAGGCCTTGACACGGTGCTTTCATCGGAGCCCTCAACCTCATCTTGTCTGAAGACAGCACCCCGCTGAAGCCTCTAGCGTCGGCAATGAAGAGTCACCATGCACCAAATGCCAATTGACCAATGGAATCGGGTGAGGCTCTCTGACGATTCCACAGGGTACTTTGGTGGGCGCCTAGGGTAGCTAGTGGTGGAAAGGAAACACCGGAAAAGAATTAGGGAATATTCTCTAAGATACTATTAAAAATCGCCTAAATTTATATAAAAATAAGTCAAATATTTAAGATCTCTTCTAGTATTATCTTCTAAGTTTTTAGATATTATTAATAAGGATTAGAGGATACTAGTAATAATATTAAAGGAGACCTCTTCCTATATATTTTTTCTACCATGGGGTCATCTATCGTGAACTCACATAAAATCTCCGACCTGGAACGGTCCTTGACCCCGCGTCCAAGGGGATCTGTGCGAGTCGTTCGACCGTCGCAGCTCATGACGAGATCTCTGGCCCGAGCGCTTGGTATGCCAACTAATTGGACATTGAAGACCCCGGTTGTTCGTTTCATACTCGCTTGCATCGATTAACATTTATCGTGTATCATGAATGCCGACCTGACCATCTCAACCCGCCTCCCAGATATATATGGCACCAATTATAATGTAACCCAAATGCCTCAATTCTCGTGGCGTCCGGACAGGAAAAACAGCCCACCCGACTCGAACCTACACTCTGCAACATTCCAATCGACGTAGCATCAACCAGCCATCTTTCCCCTCCCACAAGACCAGCCAGCATGGATGGCCCAATCGACTGGAGCAACCCAGCCAGCTTCTTCCGCTCCATCGGGCAGCCGATGCCGGCAGTCCTCTCCCCAGATGAACTGCGCACCCAGGCCAGAGACAAGGCCAAGGCCATCTTTGGCAGTTACGAGCAACTTCGGCAGATCCTTGAGCGACACGAAGCTACTGTCCAGAAACGCTGGGTCAAAAAGACCAGACAGCAGCGGCTGAAGATCCTCCTCAATGCATGGCCTCGCATGCCAGCCGTTCACAGGCCCGACTTTGATGCTTTCCGCAGAGAAGGGCCTGAGCAGCGCAGCATAGGTACCAGCCATGGCGACGCTTTCATGTGGTCGTATATCAACCAGGAGGACCTCTCTCAGACAAAGTCCCTGCTGCTGCTTCTCAATGCGAGAGGGCGCCATCCACCCTCCAGCTTCGCAGCTGCTGACTGCGAGGCCATGCACCTGGGGATCGTTACCAAGGCGATAACTCCCATATTCCTGAACCAGTACACCTTGATTCTCCACGGGGTGACCTCAGCCGACGAGTATGGAAAATTGCTCAGCTGGGATGACCACGAGGACGCCTTTGACTGGATGCAGAACAGGAAGCAATTCCTCCCCGGCGAAGGCCTCCTCGTCCTGGAGGCACAGGAGCGCCTCATGGCCTTCCTCGTCGACTGCTGCCAAGCGATCCTGCACGAGATCCCCGAGGACGCCATGACAAGCAGCCGATATCCCGTGCAGCCGGAGCCGCGCCTGCGCACAGAGCGCGAGACCAACGGCTTCGACTCGCTGGCCCTGATGGCCGCCGAAGCACCGTATCGAGTTCCCGCCAAGCTCGACCTGGGCCGCGTCGAGGCCCTGCTCACTGCAAAGGCGTCGGCGCAGGAGGATCACGTCTGGGCGCTGCGCGAAGACCCGAGCTACTTTGCGCAATACGTGCTGGACGTGCGGGATCACCGGCAGGAGATGCTGAAGGACTCCGACGGCAAGGCGCATCCAGCAACGGTCAAGGGCCGCGAGGGCATCCTGTGGACTCGCGTCATGGGCTCGGTGCTGTCCGAGGCGTACCTCGGGCTGGAGGTGTTTTCAGAACTGCGCGACCAGGCCAAGGCGCTGAAGGAGATGCAGCAAAAGTATCAGCCGGACATCACCCCGATGGGCGATCTTCCCGGGGACTACATGGAGGCTCTGCTCAGGTTTCGCCACTTCCTCGACCAGGCGGCCAAGGGACCCTGCGGCCAGCTGGAGCAGGTTGTTGTGGCGTCTCCGCCGATGCGCAAGTTCTTTGTCCGAGAGCCACCGACAGACCCGGACTCGTCCATCATCCGTGTTGCTTCACGGTCGGGTGTGAAGATGAGCAAGACTGAGCAGCATCTGGCCTGGCTGCTTCGCACATTGTGGGAGGACGGGCATGCTCTGTTTCTTGCCCGGCTACCTTCTGTCGTGGATGAGTTGGAACGCCTCCTTCAGTCAGACCCAGCGGCACGGGACCTGGTCTCGCCTTACGTCGCAAGCATCATCGGCGAACTTGCCATTGTGGCTCAGTGCATGCATCAGCTGGACTTGTATCAACCATGGGCGCAGACGTTTGAAACTTCGTTTGAGGATTCAAGAGAGGAGCAGGAAGCATACTTTGCTAGCAAAGCCAAACCTTGGGCCCAGATTATGGGGGCTTTTGTCGACGGTAATTTGGCCAAGGCTGTAAAGCTGGGTGAGCCCTTCGCAGGAAGGTTCACGTATCCGACCCAGAAGCGTCGGACCAAGGAGAACGTCGAGGTGCTGCGACGAGCAGAGTCCAGCCTCGACGCCTTCTGGGCCAGCGTCGACCAGCTCCTGCAGGCCAAAGCCGGAAACCTCGATGGCACCGCGGTGATGAGGCTGCTTACACGGTCTCGCGCCCTGCAACGCACACCAGAATGGGTTGAAACCCCGGAGCCGAGCAAGGCCGCTGCTGCGCCCCCGCCCACCGAGCAGCCGCTGTCGCCATTCTACTTTGGCTCGCCCGACGCGGCTAGCTCCCGCATTTCGAGGGAGCAGCCTAAAATCAAAGCCAAGACCCGCGGCGCCGCAGGTAGATCGGAGGCGGCTGACGCTAACACTGCGACCACCACCCCTGAAACGAGCTCCCAGCCGCCGTCCTTTCAGGTTGACCAGCGGGCGCTCAAGGTTTTTCGATTCCTGTTCTTCAACCCGGACGTGACGTCTTCGCCGGGGGAGGTCTCGTGGAACGACTTTTTGCATGCGCTGGCGGTGGTGGGGTTCTCGGCGGAGAAGCTGTATGGGTCGGTGTGGCAGTTTTGGCCGACGGGGTTGGATGCCGAGGCGAGTATGCACTTTCACGAGCCGCATCCGAGGGGGAAGTTGTCGTTTGTGGTTGCCAGGAGGTATGGGAGGAGGCTGTATAGGACGTATGGGTGGACAGGCGATATGTTTGTTCTTAAGAGATAGGCTGATAAGGTGATCGCTATGAACGTCATAGTGCCTCTAATAGTATGTCTGATATATCCTGTCTATTATTTATGAATACCCGGTACCCACCATTGGTATAGTCTGGACAGTGTTGAGTTGCAAATGTATTATGTATCATGGTTCTATATATACTATATTATATGTTCTAATCACGGCTCCGGCATCTCCCGCTCCCGGGTGTAATGCCCCTCCCGGCGCGAGCAGCACGAGAAGATCCTCCTCGGCTTGATCACCATGCCGTACTCATCCCTGCTGAAGCGCCTCCCGCTGTCCGTCGCCGAGAGGTGCGACAGCTGGTACGCCCCGTCGCTGATGTTGCTGGAGAACGTCCCCTCGGATATCACACCGCAGTGCTTGTCTCGCGCAATCTTTCCGATGAGGTCGGCCATGGACATTTCGATGTTTAGTTTAACGGTGTATGCCAGGGGGTGGAACTGCATGTAACTAAGGGGGTCAGCTGACGGAAAGATGCTTGGGGCCTAGACACATACACAAAGGTATTTTTCAAGCTCATCATGGCGATGATGAGGACGTCCATGCTCAGCGAGAAGCCGATGATGAACATGTTGAAGTGCACCAGCTTGCGGTACTTGGTCAGCCCCGACATGACGAGGTTGGCGCGGACGATGTAGATGAAGTAAAAGTTGAGCGCGGCGTCGACGAGCAGGTATATGACCTTCTCGCAGCGGTCCCACCACTCGTTGATCCAGATGTACCGCTCCGAGATCTGCAGACGGGCGGGGATCCAGATGTTATAGACGGAGATATTGACGGCGGTGATGAGCACGGCGACGCCGACCTTGAGGCGGTAGGCGCGCCGCTTGTCGGTGAGGAGGATGGAGCATCGGTTGACGATGATCTGGAGGAGGAATTGGACCTGCGGGGGGGTTAACACAGGGTCGGAGGTGGATGCGCGCAAAGGATGTGTACCTGAAGGGCCCATGTTGTAACTGTTGGACAAGGGTTAGCTGTGTTTTTGTTGTTGGCGGGGGAGTCGGCAAAGACTTACGGATCGTAAAGTAGAATGCGAAGCTGCGTGGGGCCGGGATTAGTCTAAGATCGGGGTGCCCGCCCGAGGGGGGGAAAATAAAGAGCAAAACTCACCTCGGGGGTATATAATGCAGCAGATGCAAGAAACAGATGACGCCAAAGATGAGGCAGACCAGAATCTCCAACCAGATCATCCAGATGTAGGCGTTGCGCCAGACGCGCCTCCCATGGCGCCTATAGACCTGGGTGGTCTGCTTGACGGCGGTCCACGTCGTCAGCCATCCGAAGCCGATGGTGAATCCCCAGGCGAGCGAGGCGATGATGATGTCTGTTTCTGTAACGGGCTGGGCTTTGAAGTGGGGGGACAGGAGGGTTATCATTGCATGCCAGGGTGACAGGTGACGATGCGATCATAGGGAACACGCAATGATGTTGTCGGGATTTCAGGGACCATAATCGAGGTTTTTTTTTTTCTTTCTGTGTTTGCGATCTGGGGAAGGGGGTCACAAGGATGGATGCATGGTGGTAGATGTAGGAAAAAGAAAAAAAGCCAGTAATAGTGTGGCCAGAAGGCTGACACGGGGATTTAATGAGGAGAAATCTTTCAAGCCCCTTCAAGACAATTACTTCCCAGGCTCACGCGGATCCAGCAGCCAGTACAGTCCAATACTGTACGGCGCTAACCTCCCCTCCCACCCTGGGCTTCAGACTTGTGGCAGCCTCTCATGCATGTCCCATCACCGCAATTTATGAAATCTGGGCCATGTTGCCAAAACCGCCAAGGCCTCGTGTCGAGACGCGGCCATTGGACGCGCCGGCCTCTCCTCGCCACGGGGAGTTGCAACGGGAGAACCCTAAATGGCCATGCTTGACTAAGTGTCGAGGGAGAAGAGAGAAAAAGTTCGGCAGTGATCCCCCCCAAGCAGGGATGCTCTCCCGTGATGGGACCAACCCGGCTTTCCGGCTCTTGGATCCCCTCGATCTCGATTGGGTCCATTCTTTTGAGGGGCATCAGCTGCTTAGTTTGTGGACCATGGACCATGGATATCCCCAAGACAGAGTATCAATGAGATGGTGCTTGTCGAGCGCAAGCTTTCACTGCCGTTGACCGTTTTGTGGGCGCCAGCCTCCCTTCCCTGCAGCGCCTCCAAGCCAAGGACGCGAATTCGCGGCCTGGAGAAGGGCTGATTTTTTTTTTCTACGTGGCTGGCCCTGCAGATGGGCGGTCCCGGGTCTAGAACTTGAGGAAAACCGTCCTACGACTCGCGGGTCACCACAAACCCCAGACGCCCCCAGACGCCACGTTCAGGGTTTTTTTTCCGAGAGGGGGGTTTCATAGCCGAACGGCGAGGCTCTCGGTCTCCGTCGTTGGAATTCATCCTTCGAAGGCTGAAGGGCATTTGAAGGAACTCACTCTACCCTTGACACTCTTCACATGGAGATCTGCGCGCATATTTCCAGCTGAGGATTTACCGGCGGGGAGGCGGGGAAGGGCAGGGAGCTGGCGACAGAATGATGGAGGCTGCTGATGACGCTGACACTGCAGGCCGACGACTGCTCACAAGGGGTGCCGGATTGTTTCGGCAATGCGGCAGTCCGGCTGGGCCATCCCTTGTTTTTTTTTTTTGCTTTTGGGTTTGTTCGACATGTTGTTCTCTCTTCATTTGCGACCGGGGAACGAAATTAAAACTGCCTGATCGTCGTTTGTCTTGTTCTTTCTTGGATCCAAATAGACCCCAAAGCTTGTTTTTCTTTCTGAAAGAGCGCAAGGGAGGGCCCTGAGTCAAGCATACGAGCGCAAGGGGGTGCAATGAGACATTCTCGTCGCGGAGGAGGCTGCACAATTTGCATCTCTGGGGAGGGTCTGATTCGACAAGCACCAGAAACTCTCGACTCATTGAGAGGGGGTCATCAACCTTTTCTAGAAGTCGTCTTTTGATTGCGTTGACTTGGGCATTGGCAAGCCACCGAATGGAAGGGCAGGTCGACAACGGCAGATAGCCGAAATGCCACGCGCGGTGGAAAAAGTCAGAAATGCAGTACGAAGCTTGATGTTGATGCCACCGGGACTTCCGTACTTGACGGGGAGATACCCCGAGGATTTGATTCACGGCGCTAAAAAAGCACACGGGATCGTCGCGGAGCTCAGTTGAAATGATTTCCGACTAGTCAAGACGGGCTCCGTATTTTCCTAAGGATATCGGATTGGTACTCCTATTGCGGTTTGGTCGATTTTAGCTGCCGCAAGCATGTACCCGTGCTTCTGGGCCATTTCCTGATGCGAAAGACGGGGAACAAGGATGGTGGTTTTCCGACGGTCCGGGGCGATCTTGGTGTTTTCCGGACCGATCTTGGTGTTTTCTTAAGTGCCTGCATTGGGCTCGACTTGGGCTGAGGCTCTGATGATGCGAGGTGAGATGAAGTTTAGGGGACTGATGTCTGTTCATATGCCGTGATGCACCTGGCAGAAGTGATGCAGGCTGCGTAACCAATAGGAATCTCTGGCGGCCCAGTCCCTCTGCTGCCTAACCAGGCCAGCCCCAACAGCGGTCAAACATCCAACAGCCATCTCAACGATCAACAGAGTAAAAATCAATAGATTCTGCCTCCTTTTATCGTCTGAATCATGGTTTTCCTTCTAGCGGTGCCGCCCTCCGCAAGCCACACCCACACCGTCGTCTTCCTCCACGGCCGCGGCGACACGTCTCCCAGCTTTGCCGACTCCCTCCAGTACTCGCTGGACTCCAAGGACCGCACCCTCGAGGAGATCTTCCCCTCCTTCCGATGGGTCTTTCCCCAGGCCACGATTGGCGAGACCGCCGCTTTCCCACTGGACAAGATGTCGCAGTGGTTCGACGTCTGGAACGTGCATGACTTTGCGGATCGCGAGGAGCTGCAGGCCGTAGGGCTGAGGGAGAGCGCCAAGAGGATACGTGACATCCTGAAGGAAGAGGTTGCCAGGCTGGACGGGCGGTGGGATCGCATTGTTCTTGCTGGCATCAGCCAAGGTGCTGCGACCAGCGTGCACACTCTGATCAATCTGGAGATCCCGGGGAGAAGTGACGGCCAAGGCCTGGGGGCTTTTATGGGATTCTCGTGCCGGATGCCCTTTCCGGGACGTACTCTTGCAGAGACGAGGCAGATTCTTGGGTTAGAAGGGGTTCCTGGCCATGCGGGCGTTCTGGAGAACACTCCTGTGTTGCTGGAGCACTGTCAGAATGACCCGCTTGTGCCGGTGCAGAATGGGAGGGATCTGAGGGAGACGTTGAAGGGGTTTGGGGCGGATGTGACGTGGAGGGAGTATCCGAAGGGAGAACATTGGTTCAACTCTCCGGAGGGGATAGATGATGCGGTCGAGTTTCTCAGGAGGGTGCTTCACTTGAGTGAGGACAGTTAGATGTCGGGTATGCCATAGTGGCTGAATAGATACACCGACTGTTAGTCTAGCTATGATATCGGGGAGATCGATAGATATACAATTATTAGAGATACAGTAGTACACTTGGAATACGATAGATGCTGGAAAAATACACGGACTGCACAGAACACCCGTTTCACTGAAAGAATATGGACATTTTTATTGAAATATATACGCCAAAGGGCCCGCTCTGACTCAACACTGGTCGCCCAGCCCAGTGTCGGTGATCAACGCCATATTACCATTCCATTCACACAAGGCCAGCTGTATGTCGTGCAAATCCTCAGATTCTTACACGCAGTCAGATGCACCAGGGATGAAGGTGCCATCCGAGTTCTCGCAGCCACAAGTACCGTCATTGGGGTCCTTGATGCACCCAGCACCCTCGCCAGAAGACTCGCCGTTGTCACTATCAATGGTTAGCACTTGTCCATGTTCTAAATTTTCTGCCTTTTGATTGTGCAGTTTTGTTGTGAGATACGGGAGCACTCACTTCCAGAAAAACGTCCAGGTGTCCTCGTCGGCAGTCAGCTCGGCATCCGTCGGAGCCTCGCACTCGTACGCCTCGCATGTTCCGTAGGGAGCGCCGTTGTTGCCGTCAAACTGGTGGTCGATCCGGAAGATGGCAAAGGTCTGTTGGCCCGAGACGCGGGTGTTGTGCGAGCACTCAGCCGCCTGGATGGCGTCCGAGCTTGCAGAGGCTATTTGATATTAGCGACGAGATTGCAACCCGTATGAGGCATGGAGACGCACCAGCGCAGCCGGGGTTCTGGGGGAATTTTCCCTTGCTGTTGCTCAGGGCCGGGTCGAGCGTCGCGGTGGCGGCGCCGGCGATGGCGAGGAGGGAGGTGATGGTGGCCAAGGGGAACATGATGAAGAGAATGGTCTAGTGATTGATATTGGTAGGAGGTACAAGGCTGTGATGGTGAGATGGTATGGGATGTTTGCTCAGAGCTAGAAACCTTTGACTTTATAGCTAAGAAGAAAAAAGAAACATCATCTCCTCGTCATATGGCCCTGTTTCGAAAAGATTGAACACATTCTCTTCGAAACCCGTGACAGTGGAAACACGTCGTTGGCAGCTGTGGGCCGTCTGCTCCTTTGCCAATTCCCTCCCGTAAACGGCAGTTCTCCCGTCAACATAGTGGCCAGCAACGGTTGAAATTCGAATTAAAGTGGGAACAGGCCGAGTCCTCGGGTTACAGATAAAGCCAGATGAAACTGATAGGGGCGCCAGAATGGCCCGAGCAGACACGGGTCCATCTGGGGTACGTAATCGAGCATGAAACATTGAGAGGCTAAAGGGTGTACCTGACTGGTGGAAATTTAGCTATGCTTCTATAAATGCAACTGGCGCCCTGGGAAAACGGGTGATCGTGGGTGATACTGGTTTATGCCATACTCGGCGTCGCCGCGTTCGGAACTCGGCACCTATGGTAGGCCGGGAGGAATATTCTCGGGGTTTTTATGGTGCGCTCTGTCCAATCATTGCTCTTTAAAGGGTGGAAAACATGTTTCTCTTTGGTGGTGAGGTATATAACTGGGCATATCTATCTCTTACAATTCAAGGAAGCTATGACAGGAAGCTCTCTGCTATGAACACCGCTTCAATCCCAGGCCATGCATGGACTACTTACCTATGTATGGGACTCGGGGATGCCCGATGCACGCCTCGTGTCCTACCTCATTTTTCATGTTGTTTCTCGAGAATGCCAGCGGCACTAGGTAAGAAGGCTACCTGTCGCTGCTGCTTGTTGTGAGACCAAGGAGCATGTCAGCAATCAGGCTCTGCAGGATTCACCAAATTGGAAAGTCACATGATGGGCTGGGCAAGCCCGAAATGGCCTCATGTCGATGGCGGGCCTTCAGGCAACAATCGCAATTCATGTCTCGTCCTTCTCACCAACCCCTAACATGTCGCTGCCCTCGGCATTGTGCGAGTATTGCGCCGAGATACCACTTGACCCGAACATCCTCGAAGAGCGGGCCCTTGACTTTCCCAGCCGTACGCGCTACACGTTCGGTTCCCGCGCCCGAATCAAGAGCAGCCCATGCCCATTCTGCCGCCTCATCCTCCACACATTCTCCGAGGACCCCAGGGATGCGCGGGAGGACTTCCAGATGGAGCTATACTGGGGTGAGGGGCCCGGCGGCCGGGAGGCACTGATGCCAGTGGGGGTCTCCAAGGATTGGCCTGATACCTGGATCGGCTTCAGTGCCGCGATGGCGCCGCCGGCCCACGATGACGCTGCAATTCGGGAGAACAATTGGAAGTACTTTATCGAGCCGACAACGGGACCCGTAGTAGATACTGCTAGGATCTTGCGCTGGATCTCCTCGTGTGAGCAGCAACATGGCTCTGCATGCGCGCTCCCGACTGGGCTGGCATTTTCTGAGGCGTTTCGCGGCCTGCATCTTCTCCGCCTGGTCGACGTCGAGGCCAACTGCGTCGTAGAGAGGACGCGACCCGAGAAGTACGTCGCCCTGAGCTACGTATGGGGCGCCGTGTCCAACTTCCGGCTCACCAAGGCGAATCGGCCGGCGTTGCTGAAGCCGGGGTCTCTCACCAACGTTTCTTCCCTGGTTCCAAAGACGATCAAGGATGCCATCATACTCACTCGGCGTCTGGGATGTCGGTATCTCTGGGTGGATGCCCTCTGTCTGGTGCAGAATGACGCCGAGGATCTGGAGCAGGGCGTGAATGCTATGGACCTCATCTACGAGCGAGCGTGGCTGACGCTTGTTGCGGGCTGCGGCCATGACGCCAACGCTCGTCTGCCCGGTGTCCAGGGCGGGACCAGGCGAGCTTCTGAAAACACGTTCGAGATCATACCCGGAGTTGAGATGGGTGTCGTGACTGGGCTGGATGGCTGGCTCAAGAGCTCGGTTTACGACTCGAGAGCATGGACGTATGACTTCGCTCCCTTCAACGCCGTGATGTGAGGGCTGACAAGGGCACAGATTCCAAGAGAAGGTTCTGTCCCGGCGGGTCCTCTACTTCGCCGGTGACAAGGTCTTCTACCGCTGCCGCGCAGCAGAGCACGCCGAGCACTTTACAGACATCCTGCAACAGCACAGGGACATCGGCGCAACGGTGGTGTCCATGCTGCCAGAGGCTGTCTCGATGCGGGAGCCGGTCTTCGACTTTGGCATCATGCTCCTCTACTACACCCCGAGGGCGCTTACGAACCAGAACGACGCGCCCCGGGCCATGGCTGGCATCCTTCGACGGTTCACTGGGACCATGAAGTGCCACTTCTTCCAAGGCCTCCCGACGGCCATGTTCGACCGGTTCATCATATTCTGTGGGGACGTTCTGCACCGCCGCACCGCCTTTCCGAGCTATTCGTGGATAGGGTGGCGAGGGGCAGTCGACGAGGACTTGCGAACCAGTGACATTGGCGACAGCTCTGACAACCAGTGGCTCCAGAATAGGACGTGGATTGTCTGGTACAAGAGAAGCCCCTGTGGCATCACCAATCTCGTCTGGGACCCAGATGCGAACCCATCCTTCCCCTTGCGGGATATGGAATACGTAGGGTATCGCACCAGACGCGCCTTTTCTGACGGCCGACGCGTCCCCGGGCGACTGAACACGAGGCGGACGATGCCTACAGAGGACATGTCTTTCTCTCGGACGGTGCCGCCGTACCCCATCTTGCAGTTCTGGACCCTGTCGTTGTTCTACAGGATCTCTGGCATTGATGTTTTCAGGGCCACCGGTTACCTCACGGACTCGAACAATGCCAAATGCGGCTTCGTCTGGCTGGACGGCTTCGAAGAGACGACGCTTTTCGAGTCCCAGGGCCCATTTGAGGTCATTCTGCTCTCTGAGACGTATTCGCATGGGATCTTGAGGGACAAAGAAATCCACTCCGAAAGAATCTATCCTTGGGCATTGGGGACCGAGTGGACATTCTACAATGTCTTACTTTTGGAGTGGCAAGGGGGCATCGCTGAGCGACGGGGGTTTGGTTTGCTACACCAACGCGCGGTTGATTATGGTCTGGCTCCTGGTCCGTCGTATCTTTCTAGCGTAGAACCTCGGGATGATCCACCGGTTTTCAATCAGGGACTCTGATCATTCCTTCTCAATATAGAAGAAAGAAATTGTTCCCCCCTCTTCCACTAAGGTCAATCTTCGGGGTTCAGGATGTGCCAATAGTAGCTTTCCGGCCATTATAGACACTGCGCATCCTTTCTCCGCTCGAGTCCTTCGCTTTGGCCCTGGCATTCGAGATACAACTACAACTGTTCTGGTATGACTTAGATATCGGGTTCATGGCGTAGAGCTTGATGAGAGATCTGCAGGGACAACAGGTGGATGAATGAGCAAGCCTACGCCGAAGAGTAGAAGGTTCGAGACGGCATTTTTCGAATGCAAAGCTGGCCCACAGCTTCTGCCCAACATGATACCCTCCTCTTCTCATAGTCTGCCGCCGCATCTTCTACCTATTCTCGAAAGTCATAGAAATGGTATTGTTTATATACCATCACGGTATAAAAAAGGGTCTACCCGCCCAGCCTCCCATCGAACGGATGGACGGATGTACCCGCCACCTACGAGTTGTCACAATTGCTCAAGTAGGTCTGGCCATGTGATTGATCCCAATGTTTCACGGAGAAACGACATTACTTACCCGTTGGTGCATCCTACAGTTTACTTAGTCGTGTCCCACAGAGAGCCTACATATCGGAGTGAGGGGCCAAAGACCAAATTGTATTCGGCAGCCGCCCAGGGCTTCAACTTTTCCGAGCTATACGTTTTACTTCTATTTTCGTGATATCTTTCTAACCGGTCTTGAATCATCTTCCTTTCAACTCAGCTAGAGAACTGGGACCAACCCTGATGCTACCATGCGAAGGCGAGTCCTCCAGCCTTGATGACTTGCCCGATCTCAGTGATCTTCACGCCGTCAATCTTGTTCTGTAGGTTGACGCAGGGGCCGGTGCCATGAGTGACCTGGTTGCTCATGTACTTGAGGACTTGCAGGAAGCACAAGACGTCGTTGCCTTCACGATCAAGAGGGACTGCTAGGTTGATCTGGTCATTTCCTGGGAAACCGCCAGTGGACTTGTAGTCCCATCCGTGGTGCAGACCGATGACACAGCCATCCGAGGTGAGGAGGGGGCCACCTGAGTTTCCTGACAGAGTTGTTAACTTTTTTTTTTTTCTTTCGCAAATTCAGCAGTCTCGCGAGACGGTGGGGGCTTTTCTCTTAACCGCTGCACACTCTGACGTACCTTCATTCGTATCAGCCTCGTGCGTGACCATACGAAGCGGTCCACTGTCAAGATACGCAACTGGGGACGCGCTCTTGCTCAGTTTCTGGTCCATGTCGCCCGGGTAGCCATACACGGAAACCACCTCCTTCGTGGCGATGGGGGTCTGCTTGTAGGAGACGGGATTGACACCGTCGAACGGCCTCTGGAGACGAATAAAAGCGATGTCGTTCACCTTGGCGTCCTTGCCTTGATGGAACCAGTTGTGATGGACCGCCACAAAAGCGCCGTCTCGGGACTCTTTGTCGTTACCTTCGCCGGCAACGACCTTGGCACTGATGGCGTGGCTCCCGGCGTCGTCGATGAGGAGATGGTCGACGGTCGCTACCGTGAATGCATCAATGAGAACTCCCGATCCCTGACCGATGCGGCCATCGTCTAGCGCGACCTTTATGTTGACGATTGCTGTAACTTTTTATTAGACGCCGACGTTTGAAATTCGGGTTGGATGCTGAGTATGCCTCTCAAGGGCTTGCCGAGCTTGATCTCGCTCGAGTCGACCAAGATCCTGGGATTTTTCCCAAGGAGTGCTTCATGGCCTCCAGTCTTGTTCAACTTCCATGAGATTGCCCTTGGAGCGGCTGGCGGCAAGCCCTCCGTTCTGCAGGTACCCGCGTCGACACGGCCGTTACTGGACCCAGGCCGTCCGTCAAGGAAGCCGTCGTTCAGCTGCTTGGCAAGCCTCTCTGGACTGCTGAATTCACCACCAGGCAGCTGGACGACTCCACCTACAGAATAGAAACCGTCGGGTGTTGCGCTGTTTGAGTACACATACTTGCATCAGTGTCCGCCAAAAATTCTACGGTTAAACCAATATTCAACCCGGGGAATGACGTACCTCCCGACCCGGTCAGGTCGCACGGCGATAGTATACTTGATGAGTTCTTTAATGCCTTGAATGAACGTCTCTCTATCCTCGCGAGTGAGGGTAGCAAGGATGTCGCTGATGGACCGGTAGATCGCCCATGCATAGTGCAGCATAGTCGCCGGCAGTTTCAGAACGTCGCGCATGGAAAGTGAGAGATCCCCAGGGACAGTAATCGTCAGATATTTCGGTCGCTCCGTAGCTGTTTGTCGAAGGATGAGATGAGCTGCCCCCAGGTGCCCAAAGTTGTCTTAATTTGTCAAGGACGTAATGCAGTTGGCTCATGGGTTGAAGAAGGGATATGCGATCAGGTTCGCCCGCCTTCACATTTATACTTAGACTGAGTTGATGTCTGTCCCTGTGAGATTACGTGCTAGCGTGCTGGTATCTACATTAGCGTGAGAAATAGATGTTGTGTCACCACTGCCTTCACATCCATTCGCGAGACACCCTTTACTTTGCCCACATTTCAATATGCCTTTACTTCGTAACCCATGTTCACGCCCCCCACTTTCTTGACATTGATCATTACATGCTGGACCAACAGAAAGACTCGAGCGACAGCCCATATAACTCTTTCTCATCCAGGACCTTGAACCAATTATAGTGCAAACCAGGCACCCAATCCTGACCTGCTGCTGCTGAAGCTGCGTGATACCCTCTTTTCTGGTCATGCCGATGATAAACGCGAAAGACACGCCTGGGATATCTTTCGAGGCTAAGAAGTAGGTAGTCTCTTAAATGTCTGCGGTTTGTAGCAAGCCAATGCTGCTGCCCACATCGCATTATCCTTCTGGCTTGTCGGGGAGGGGCTTCCGGAGGAGTTTTCCTTTCAAGAAGATGAGGAAAAGGAAGGAAGCTGTTGTATTGCAATAGAAGCTCCATCTAGCTATTGATATACATCCCATATTAGTCTCGTGACTAGTCATGTGACCCCACTACTCATCTGGGTTAAGACAAGAGGCCCAAAACCATCCGCGATCGCCCGCGTCGTACGCTAGTCTCGGTAATAAAAAGTAATATTGCCATCGCAGTCAGGTCGTGAACGCTTCAGTCTGACTTGTGCAACGGTTGATTCGGAACGAGGACGCCATTCGTTTTCGCCCGGTTCGGTACATTCCAAGAAACCTGCACGGTTTGATGGACGAAACAATTTCCACCGAGATCTCAGGCATGACCGGTAGTTCTCTAGCATCAACATCGCGGGTGCCTACGGATTTTTCATATTTGCTGGACATTTGAGGGGGGGCTTTTACAACTTGTCGAGGCAACCAACAGCATTGGATACCTTCAACCAGCACGAGAGGACAAGCAGGGTGTGCTGTTCAAGATCCCTGTACTACAACTACGCAGTTGTAGTGCAAGGATCTCTGACGCATGGAGTTGCAGTGCATAGATCTCTGTACCACCCCCCGGCCCACCTTCCTCCTCCATTCTTTGGAAGGGAGAAAAATAGCCCGCTGCTTCGATTCCTGTTCACATCACCTTTCCAGTGCATTCCACCTTTCCATCGATACCTAGCTAATATTAGGCTCAGAGCACGTTGATGATCCCCCAGGCCACCATCGTTTCAGTCTCTCAGAGAGCGGGCATTGAGAAGTAATTAGCATCAAGGGGTTATTAGTTCGAGCAGAGGGGCTATATAAAGCAAATAAATATATAAATACTCCTGCAAGTTTGGCTGATACCTACAAGAAGCACTCTTGGTCAAGGGCAAAGCACATCTCGTGGCCTATCTACAGCTCGTACCGGAACTCCTTGTTCTGGAGATCAGTCAAATCCAGAAACTCGTGGTTATCCTCCACCTCGTACCCTTCACCCCGCGCGTCCCTCTCGGCATCCCGCCTCTTGTTCCTCCGATCAAACACCCACCTCATGACGAGCAGGTCGAGCGTGCAGAGGAAGTAGATGATGCAGATGGAGATCTTTGCGGGCAGATACCTCGGGGCGTCGCGAGCCTGGAATGTGTGCGGCGAGATGATGTTGCCGACCGTGTACGCAATGGTGCCTATGCACGCGACGGTGATCTTCTTTGTCGAGCCGGCGACATTGGAGCTTTGTAGGCCGAGGATGGTGGTCCAGCCAATGGGGATACCACCGCTGGTGTAGTATCCGATCAGCGCGGGGACCTTGTCCGTAGTCGCCATGAGGATGGCGCCGATGACGGCTGGAATGTGACCCGCGACGCAAAAGTATAACCGCTGCCTCGTCTTCATAGCCGCGTAGGTCAAGCCTATGAGGGCGACGATCTCCCAGGCGCCGAGCGGCGTCACCAGCAGGAGAGACTCTTCGCTCGTGTACCCCATGCCCTTGACGAGGATGTTGCCGAAGCTGGTGGCGATCGAGTTGGGGATGTTGGCCGCAAAGACCCAGAAGGCGTACAGCCAGGTCATGCTGTCGGTCATGGCCTCACGCACCTGGCTCCACTTGAAGGTCTGGGACCCGATGCCCTGCTCGTTGCCGCGGATGCGCTCCAGGTGGAGGGCCTTTTGCTCCTTGTCGAGGAAGCCTGCTATGGCGGGGGAGTCTGGCATGACGAACCAGAAGGCGATGCCGACTAAAGCTGTGAGTAGACCCAGGAACAGGAAGATGACCTACCATCCTCGAAGGGCGGCATCAGGGTCTTTACCGACGTGGGTGGCCACCCCGTAGGCAAAGTATCCCCCAAACATCTGCGCCATGCCGCACACAGAGAACCATATACCTACTCGGAAAGCCTGTTCCTCCTTTGTATACCACTGACTCGTGAACAGCACCCAGGCGGGAACGATTGCCGCCTCCAAGACACCGAGGAAGAAGCGGCACGCCAATAGACCAGAGTAGTTATGGCAGGCAGCCATGCACGCGAGCGTGGCGCCCCAGAGTGTGACGTTGACGGAGACGTACTTTGCGAGCGGGAACATCTGCAGCAGGCGGATGGTAGGGAACTCGAAGGCCAGCTGGCCGAAGAAGAAGATGGAGGCGACCCAGTTGAACTCATTGCCTACGAGGCCCGTGGACTGGATGATGCCCGTGACGCTGGCGTAGGAGATGGCCGTCTTGTCGATGTACTGGAGGAAGTAGACGGTGCAGATCAGGGGCATGATGTGCGTGTCTATGCGGCGGAGGAGACGCTTGTTGATGTGGGGGTCGAGAGGCTGGGTGATGCCGCCTGTCTCGTTGAGGAGCTCGAGGGCTGCATCGGCGCCGGCTTTGGGGGCATGTTTTTGTGGTGGTTGGCTCTTGGTTGAGTTGTTCTCCGCTCCCGTTGAGGGTTCGATGCCGTCTTTTTCTTCAGCCATGGTGATGTTGCAGTACCGAGGACTTGGGACAGTTTGAGCTGCAAGTTGTCAGGTCCCAGGCTCTTATTTATATGCTTAACCAACACCTTGTCGGCTGCATTACTTTGATACGAACGGGTTTCATCCGACGTGGGTTCTCTACCGGAGGATATCCGCCTCAACTTCCTAAGCTGGACTGGGATACCCACTGAAAACGAAATGTCGGGTGATATTATGTTGGGAGTCGGCCCTTGCGCCAAGCACGTCATTAGAGGCCAAATGATGCGAATGAAAAGCTGGGATCCTTTACTCCGTGTTATCCGTGTTAAATCGAAACGGACCACTTGATGGTGGAAACGAGAATTGCAAATCGCTCAGTTGTAAAGTCGTGATGGCCCGATGAGGCAGGTCAAATGAAGGCGTTTGATACGGTATTAGAGTAAAATTTTCACCAGAAGAACATGCCACTGTTTCAATGAGAAATTAAAGAAACAGTACTTCTAGACGCAACATAATCGCCCTCGGCTCATCCGACCTTCATCTGACATCTGACAAGAGAGATGCTGCAACAGATGCTGGGTTCATGCCGGCTCTTGATAGAACCATGGAGTATCTCAGACCTACCACCTACTTGGACCACATAGCCTCCACCCCTTCTTATCAAATCATCTCCGCATGGTGTAGTTGGTTCATCACGTTCGGCTGTAACTGCAAAATTGCCACCGAAAGGTCCCTAGTTCGATTCTGGGTGGGGAGACGAGTCTTTCTTTTGCTTCCTGCGGCAATTGTCTGATATTCTCAATGTATTTTTGCATCTCCCTTGAACATACACAGTTGGGATCTTGGAATAATACAGGACAATACGTCATTTAACTATCGAAACTTTGGATCGCTATGGTCTGAACAAGACTATATACTGGCACTTTTGGCAAGCCAAGTAACCCAGTCCTCTCGAGATGCCATCAACACTGGCATAAACCAACGCCTTAAGCTTCTCCCTGAGACTTCTCTTGGTAATGCTCTGTATTAAGCTGAACCTCGGTGACATAGTTCTTAAAGCCACGGAGGTTGACCCTCTTCTCGAACCTGGTAACATATTGTTAGGCCTGAGGGTACATATGATACAGGAGAACTCACATCTCGTCAATTTCACCTGGAGTTCGGCGCGTCACTTCAGGAAGAATGAGCCAAGCAACAACAACGGCGACGCTACCAGTTCCCGCGAAGCTGTGCTTAATTAGCGACCGTCGCTTGACCTTGCAAGAAGGCATGAACTTACAAGAATCCCGTCTTGACACCCCAATGCGTCACCGACCCGTTGATCATCAAAGGCGTGCAGAAGCTAAACATGATGGCGATCATGTTGGACACGGCAAGAGACCAGCCAGCCGTCCGGGCACGAAGCCGCTGCTGAGGAATCTCAGTCGCGTAGGCGTAGCCTATGGCTGAGGCGCCGGTCGTCGAGAAGGTGGCGAGGCAAGCGAAGAAGATCTGTTGATGTGGTCAGTTGTAACCTAGGTTCCAGTACTGTTGACTTACTAGCAGCGAACTTGTGGCCTTGGCAGTGTAGTCGAAGCAGCCGATGATGCCGAGACACAGAACCGACACAACGGTGACGGCATAGGGATATACCGTCAGGGGCCGACGGCCGACTTGATCGGTGAGGGTAGCCGTAGCAATCATGGAAATGAGCTGAACGCTGGAGAGAATTAGGGTCACGAGGAAGGGGTCCTTATTTCCCGCGTATTGAACTGGTGGTCGTCAGTAGAAGATAGAAACGTTAAAAGATTTCGGAGAGCGTACAGAAATAGGTGGCATAAGTGTTGAAGACGGCCAAGCCCACAAACTGCTGCGTAATCTTGGGCCATCCCGCAATGATGAACCTGATGAGGTTTCGACCGCGGAAGACAGCCCAGGGGCCAACCTCGGCGTCTCGTTCAGCCTGTGCGCGCTCCATCGCGACGGTAGCGGTCATAATGTTCTAAACCCAAAAAAAAAAAAACAGTTAGCACGTGTGGGCGATGAATATCTAGAGACGCACGATTTGCTCCTGGACGTTGTAACCCTGGACGTGTCCGAAGCAAAGGCTAAGAACCTTGGCGGCCTTGTCGACTTTGCCTTTGCTGGCGAGCCACCAGGGGCTTTCGGGGATGACGAGGAAGATGATGAGGATGAGGCCGATCATCCCCCACTGGAGAGGTCAGTTTATCTGAAGTGAAAATACATACATGGGTTCTGAAGTGGACTCACCTGAGTATAGATGGCAGTGCGAAAGTCGTATGGATCGCTGGCGTTGAGCCTGTTGAGGGCGACAGAAGCAAAGAGTTGGCCGAGGACAAACCAGCTGGGAAAAATAAGTCTTGTCGTCTTAATAAGTAGTAGAAGACTCACAAGGTGTAAGCATTGATGAAGAAACCCCTGAGCTGGGTTGGCGAGATCTCGGAGAGATACAGAGGCATCGTGGACTGAAGCATGCCCACGCCCATGCCGGAGAGGAGCTTGGCCACCAGCCAGTGGTCCCAGGCGGTAGCAAAAGTCTCTGTGAGAATACTCTGCCAAGGTGTCAGCTATGCCATCAAAAAACCCGCAGACACTTACAGCCGCAAGAGTGACCCAGATGATCAGCAACGCAGGCTTGCGACCTAGGCCTTCAGTAGCATATTGGAGGAGCTGCCATTGTTAGTACATATCCAATACTCGGTGATGGTTTAACGCACAACTTGGCCGATAGTCTGGCCGGCAGATTGGATGCCACCCCAGGCAGAGATGTATTTTCCCGCGATGATGGTCGTCCCAGCGCTGGAGAACTGTCGGATGAAGCCCTTGTTGGAGACGATGCCGCCATTGAGATTGATCTCTAAGCACGGCTTGGTTAATACCACAGACTCAAAATGGATGGCCAGGGCGGTACTTACGGTAGCCATCCAGGGCGGCGCAAAAAGCTGCAGTCATGGCGATGACGCCAACGTGCTTGTAGCGGCGCACGCTCTGCCAGACGCTGAGGTCGTCAAACTTGGACCGCATGACGGGCATGGCAGCGTCTGCAGACGCGCGGCGTTCCACCATCTCGGTGTCTTGTTTGTCCTGCATTGTGATGGGATGTCCGATTGCAAAGAAGTGGAATCTTGGGTGAAGTTGCAGTGATGGTGTAGCTTGGACCGAGGTGCACGCCTTTATAGGAAAGGACTCGCACACACTACACATGTTCTCGATAATGTTTCTAGCCACCCCCGGAAACGAAAAACAGCCTGACCCCGCGAATTCCCCAGACCACGGGGCCCCATACGAGTTTCCCCTTTGCGCTTCGCAAGTCCCAGCGCTAGTTGGAGCTTGACGTGCCGCTTAGCCGAACTATCGGTATACCTCCTGCCGAGGGATGACAACGTGACGCCATTCGCAAGCGAACCAACAGCCAGGCAAGGATCAAGACCAGGATTTTTCTCAAGGGCTCATCGGAGAGAAGTCCAGGTGATGCACATCTCTTCGCATGAGGTTTGGCCGAAATCTGGTCTAATCTGTATAGGTGTTGAATTCGCGAGGAACAAGACCGAAAGGACCATTTGTCGGTAGAAAACACGCCGAATAGAAAGACTATTACATATTTATGAAGGAAAAGAAGGAAAAGAATCCGCCGATTTAGTTGATAATGTCGGGATAAGGCTGGCCGAGGGTAGTTTGTCCGGTGAATTAACTAGACACGGCCACTTCACTAACTTTACGAACCGTGCTGCGTACATTGCAGGGGTGACGATACGGGGAAATACCCCACGGGGTTTGCAAGTGAGGAGAAGAGCTGCTAGACTCCCTGTGCTGAGATTAAAAGACTGGGTCTGGCCGGGTGATATGCCCTCACTCCATCGTGACAACACCTCTTGCATTATCTATTGACCAACACCATGACTCGCTTTTTCTTCTCCATGTGGCTCGTAGGTCAAGCCTCGAGCCTGACCTTCAATGTCCCGGCCACGCCTCCATCCAACGCCAGCGCCCAGCTTTCTGCCGCCCCAGTGGGAGTTTCGTAAGACACACTTAACAACAGACAATTTGAGGTCTTGTAGCTAACTTGTCAAGGCTCGAGTTCTTTACTTTTCCAGGATACATGAACGACGTTGCTTCCACGTTGACCTGTCTGCAAAACCTCAAGGACCTGTCGGGCACCTGGCCTCCCATGAGAATCGGAGGGACCACGCAGTGAGTCAAGATCCCATTTCTTAGAGCCCTGTGCTAAATATCTTAGGGATCGAGCCACGTACGATCCGTCCTCGACCAATGCCGTGACCTACACCGTGTCGGATCCGAAAGATGCCCCTGCCTCGCTGACTTTTGGCCCCTCGTTCATGTCGCTGGCAGCTCAGTATGGCGGCAAGGTAATCCTCGGGCTTAACCGCCGCCTCAACAACATCGGCAACACGATCGCAGCTGCGACCGTTGCGAAGCAGAACATGGGAAATCTCGATGCCATTGAGCTGGGCAACGAACCAAACTGTAAGTCACCGTCTCCAAATTACAAGAGCCTGGCTCACCTTCTCCCAGTCTTCTCTAGCAGCGACCCCATCGCAAACGGAGCCTCCTGGACAGCTGCAGCCGACTACGCCTCCGAGGTGTCGTGGCAGGACCAAGTCTGCGGTAACTTGTCCACATCGGGTCTCATCTCCGCCGGCGTATTCTTTGGCACCTCGCCCATGAGCATCAAGGGGCTTACGGCAGTTGAGGGGGACGGCAACGCCAACGTCAAGTACTACTGCTCGCACAACTATCCTCAGTCAGCCAGCACGGCCAACCTGGCCAACTTGATGAGCCACAGCGGGGTTGCTTCGCAGATCAAGCCGTTTGCAGCAGAGGCTGCTGCTGCTGCGGCCAAGAGCAGGCCTCATGTGTTTGGTGAGACAAACTCGGGTAAGAAAATCCCCTACTGGTACTCATCATCTGGCCCAGAGCGCTTACAACTCTCTCTAGCAACGCAGGGAGGTGGCGGTATCAGCCCAACTTTTGGAGCTGGTCTATGGATTCTCGACTATGTGCTGCAGTCTCTTCTGATGGGCACAAAGGTATCTACACCGTTTACCAACTGCAAGTGTTTCGACTGACCTAGGCTAGACCCTTTACTTCCACCAGGGCACCATCGGCAACTGTAAGTCCCCCCTCACCTCTATCACTTCGTCTTCTCACCCATCAAGGCCAATACTGCTGGTGGGGCCGCTACAGCATGGGCGCCCCCTACTTCGGCGCCTACTTCGCAACCATGACCCTCGCAGGCGCAGACCAGATCGCCCCCCTGGACGACCAGACAAGCACATACGCCGCCTACGCAGTGTACAAGAACGGCGCTCCCATCAGAGTCCTCTTGTACAACTCGGACTACTATACCAGCGGCACGCGTCCGACGCAGGTGTTTACGCTCACGGGGCTGTCGGGTTCCCAGGTTACTGCTCAGCGCCTGACTGCGCCGCTCTCGACTTCGAGGGTTGACAAGGGTGACAAGGTGACTGTTGGGGGGCAGAGCTTTGTGGATGGGACCTGTAAGATTCAGGGGACAAAGGTTGAGGAGACGGCTACAGTTAGTGCTGGGAAGGCGACGTTTACTGTTGGGGCGTCAGAGGCGTTGCTCGTTACGCTGTAGGCGGGCAGTTTACTGGCAGTTCTGCAGAGGGGGCCAAGGATGTAAGGAGTTTGTTGGCTTGGAGTGATGTCAGTTCGGGGAATAGCTGAGGTTTCGGTAGTGCTCGTCAATACAAATCCTTGAGGGCCTCGGGATTAAAAACTGATTCATTCCGGTGATTTTTGCGACAGATGTTTGTTATAGCGGTGTTGAAATATGTAGCGTAGACATCTATCAAAGATACCATATGATGGTTACATTCCTCGAACTCATCTCAGGCTTACGCACCCCCCAAAGAGTACATCAAGAACATGTAGATGATGGGAGACTGGGTAATCAATATCCACTGATCCCAATTTTCTTCCATGTCATCTATCGCCCCAAACCCGTGATTCTGTCCGTGGCCGTTCTTTGAGTCTATCAAGATCCATGTACAGGGTACCAGCTCCCAGCAAACTGAAAACGAAACCACCATCACCCACCTCATAAAGTTAGGCAGGTTGTAAGATCGCATAGGTGACCGAATTATCACCCTGGCTCGGAAAACTGAGCGAGAACTTAGCGGTGACCAGATGCCCTCGGCAAGAGATATCGAGAGCTGGATGAAGCCAGTTTCGGCAGCAAATAAGCCGAGCACCGACGCCACCGCGTCAGTCCCAGATTTAAAAGCATCCCCATCTCCCCGAACCATCATCTCGACCAGACACACTAAACCACAATCAGAGCCGTGCCAATCAAACCCGGGAGCCATGGTATCGGCCACAGAGCAGACGGTAAGCCAATTTCCGCAGATAGCATATTCTCTAACAGACACATCCAGATCATCAACAACCTCCAGTCCAACTGGGTCTGGGTCCCCGAATGGGTCGACTCCTCAACGCACAACACAGCCGGGAGAATCGTCAAGTTCTCCCGCAGCTTCACCCTCCCGTCGACTCCGTCACAGCCCGCCGTGCTGCATTTCTCCGCAGATACACGGTACAAGCTGCTAATCAATGGAACCCGCGTCGCTGTCGGCCCAGCGAGGAGCAGCCCGTCGATATGGTACCACGACACGCTCGACGTGGCTCCGTATCTCAGAGCCGGGACGAACGAGGTGTGCTTCGTCGTGATGCGGTATTTCGCGTCTTCCCGGGGGGGCATGCCCTTTGAGAGAACATCGATGCCTGGCTTGACTGTCTTTGGCGGCGTCGACGGCGTGCGGCTCGATTCCAGCGAGGGATGGCAGGCTGAGGTGGACGAGAGCATCTTGTTTCCCATGGGCTTGGTGGATGACGTGTTTCTTCATGTGAGCATCTGCAATCTCGCCCACGAGCATAGCCTGACATGATGGATATCTGTTAGATCAATGAGCGCATCACGCCATCGACGCGACCCGCGCCCGTCACGCCAAAACCATACGGCATCAGAACACTCAACGGCGAGCTTTCCCCCTGGCGCCTCCGTCCGCGCGAAATCCCCATGCCCGAGCAGAGTCCCGTTGCAGTGACAACCATCCGCAGCTGTGACTCGGCCGTCGCTTCCAACGACTGGGCTTCGCTCCTCGAGGATAAGAAGCCCTTGGCCCTTGCTGCTGGCTCGAAGCATGTCCTGCAGCTCCAGGCCGACGTTCACTCAACGGCCTTTCTGCGGTGGACGTTCCAAGCAGCTGGCAAGAGTCAGATCCGCCTCAAGGTGACCTACTCGGAAGGATACGAGCACGAGCCCCGAGCGTATCCTTTCTTCCGGACCAAGGCTGATCGCCTAGATGCCAAGGATGCGTATCTTATTGGGCCTCACGACGATGTCACGCTGGATATCCCCGAGTCGCAGACCGTCACCTACGAGCCGTTCTGGTTCCGGACGTTTCGCATCTTGCAGCTCGAGATCACGGTTGGGCCCGAACCCGTACAGCTGCTGTCTTTTAACGCAGATCAAGTCAACTATCCCCTCGCCGTCAAGGCAGCCTGGTCGCAGCCTGGAGATGCGCACAGCGCCCAGATGTGGGATGTCTCGATCAGGACGATGAGAAACTGCATGTTTGACGGATACTCGGATTGTCCATTCTACGAGCAGCTCCAGTAAGAACAAGGGCCCTTTTGAGTGGGCGTTACTGACTGGTGTGACCACAGGTATTCTGGCGACTCGCGATCCGTGGGGCTATTCCACTATCTCCTCTCGGGCGACGACCGGTTGATGCGCCAGGCCATCACCAACTTTGCAGCCTCCATCACGCCGGAGGGGCTCACGCAATCTCGCTTCCCATCGCACGTTCCCCAGATCATCGCCGGCTTCTCCCTTTATTGGGTTCTCCAAGTGTGCGACCACCACCTGTTCTTCGGCGACACCTCCTACAGCCGATCCTTTTTGCCGCGCATCGACGGGGTATTCGAGTTCTTTGGCTCCCACGTCGATGATCTCGGCCTCGTCAGCGGCCTGCCCGAGGATGTCTGGCAGTATGTCGACTGGGTGACTGCCTGGGGCGCAACCGACGAGCATCCAGACAAGGGCGTTCCCACCTCGGGCCGCAGGTCGAACCGCCACACCTACTTCAGCATGCTATACGCCTATGTCCTAAACCAGGCGGCGCAGCTCCTGCGCAACGTTGGTAGGCCAGGCCATGCAGAAGAGTACGAGGCCCGTGCTGCGTCCCTCAGGAAGGCGATCCGGACTCACTGCTTCGACGGCCGCTTCTTTACCGACTCGACAGCTAATGTCGCAGGCGAGGATGCGTACTCGCAGCACTGCCAGGTCTTTGCGGTCCTCTGCGGTGCTGCAGAGCCTCAAGACCACTCTCGACTCCTGAGCGAGTCCTTCTCCGATCCACGCTTCTCCAAGTGCTCCTACGTTATGCAGTTCTACGCCCTCCGTGCGTTTGCCCTCGCCGGAGACGAAGCCTACGAGACGTACTGGGCGCAAGTGTGGACGCCCTGGAAGAAGATGCTGGGTAACAACCTGTCGACCTGGGAGGAGGACGACGTGCGCCAGCGGTCCGACTGCCACGCGTGGGGGAGCGTGCCGGTGTACGAGTTCTGCACAGAACTAGCGGGGATACAGCCCCGGCTGCCAGGTGCGGCGGGCATATTGTTTAAGCCGCGTCTGGGACTGAGCGAGTCTCTTAACGCAAAGGTTGCGTTGGGGAGGGACAATGTCGCGGCGGTGTCTTGGAGGAGGGTCAAGGGCGAGGTGTTTGTGAAGTTGACGCTTGATAGGGCTGTTCAGGTGGTGAGCAGGGTACCTGGTGGAGAGGAGAGGGAGCATGGTGTTGTTGACTTTGTTGAGCTTGTGTGGGTAGATGATGTGTCGATTGGCGGGGAGATGATGGAGAAACAGTCGAAGTAGGATACTAGAATATCAGAACCAAGTTACCGCGCAAAGTGAGAGTTCTCGATGGTGAACATGAACGATACAGCGTGGCAATGGTGCCAATTCCCTATAGCGGTGAGGACCGAGGCCATTCATTGTCGCCCTCTCATACCTCCAAGGATAGATGCCATAATAACCACAAGAGTTGTCAGAATAGAACATAATCCCCAATGCGTATCACATAGTAATCCAACACAATATAAACCTGCCAGCCATCCGGCCATCCAAAAAAGCAGCAATGCGATTGTCGATGTCCTCTTGCGAAATCACGTAATGGATGCATTCTGCCGCCATGTCAATCAGTCGCACAAGTTCAACCCGCTTTCACAGGCATCAACCTTGGCAACTTAATTCAATCACGCTGCTCATGCGAATTCTCAAGTCCATGCGTGAACTTGACAATGGCGGGTAAACGATGCCCCGACTTACTGTGCTTTGTCTCCAATTCACGGTGATGGGCAGTAATCGACGGTGCCATTGGACGCCACGCGTTGTAGTGTTTCTGGGCATCTCGTAGTTGCCTACCCGCGGGCCAATCCGAAGAATACGACGACGCCTCAAAGTAACGTTTGCGTGTAACAAGGCTGTCTCGTCGTGTGTATAAGAAGGGCTTCCCCGCAGATAAAACTGCGCCTCTACTTCACTTCATTCCATCACATGTGAGACGGTATAAACCTTCAATCAGACACCTTCACAATGCCTCGCTACATGCTCCTCATCAAGGCCTCCCCCGAGGCCGAAGACCCAAGCGCCACTACCCCCGAGATCTTTGCCGAGATGGCCACCTTCAACGAGGAGCTCAACGCCGCGGGGGTGCTCCTCGGCGGGGAGGGCTTCCGCGAGACGGCAGTGGACAGCTACCGCATCAGCTACTCCAAGGACAAGCCGGCAGAGGTGGTCAAGGGCCCCTTCGACGTCGACAAGGAGACCCACGTGTGCGGGTGGTGGATCCTCAAGACAAAGGACGCAGAGGAGGCGCTGGGGTGGGCGAGGAAGATCCCCTTCAGGGAGGGCGAGGTGGTGATGAGGCGGATCGCGGAGCTGGAGGACTTTGGGGACACGATATCGGAGGATGTCAAGGAGAGGGAGAAGAAGCTGTTTGAGGATGTCGAGAAGCGCAAGAGGGAGGGGAAGTGATGCACTAGACTGTCCAAGTGCTTATCTGACGACCAAAAATAAAACAGAATCGAACTTAATCTCGCGCCTAAAACGTCTCGTCATCAACGGCGGCAACGTGTCTCGGATAACGCCATGTTGAAACAGCCTCTTGATTCAGAGCATGTGACAGAATATCTGTCCGAAAATATTCGTCTAAAGTCTCCGTAGTCATCTGAAAGTCATGTTTTGCTAAATAACCGTAAATTATGAGAAGGATATCGCGGTCCCCAACAAACTCCATGCTTTATACAAACCAGGCCGGGCATTCCCCGACTTGCACCTATATCCCCATTTCATCTCCCAGCTAAGGCGCTTCGTGAAGTCCACCAGGTCCACGCGCGTAATTACTGTTGGGCCCCTCCGGCGGATGCACCCACGGTGCGCCAGCCATCTCGGCCGGAGCATCAGGCGGCTTGTAATACTCTTGCACCGGCGCAGCAGGCGCCGCAGGTGCATACGTCCCGCTCGCGTCCCCCTTGCGGAAGTGTCTCCAGAGGAGGAACCCCAGACCACCAAGGATAGCCACGCCGCCGAGGGTCGCGCCCACAGCAACACCCGCGACGGCTCCCGACGACAGGCCCGAGCCGCCGCCGTCGCCAGAGTCAACCTCCGAGGTCTCGGCCGGGGCCTCCGACGTCGTTGTCTCGGCCTCCTCGGCTCCTGTCGGGGTCGGGCTGGGCGCCCGGGTCGTCGATGCACCGCTCGCCGTCGTCGTGGGGTCCACGTCCGGGACGCTGACGTTGAAGGCTTGCGAGTTGGCTATGGCGTCGTTTGTGTTGTCGGCCGCGTAGAGGGCAAAGTGGAAGACGGCGTCCTGGCCGTCGGTGGTGTTGGTCGTGAAGCCGGCGAAGCTGACGGTCCAAATGGTGCTGGTGGATTTTGGATTCTCTGGTCTTTGAGTCAGCTACTTGTTCTTGTTCTTCCAGCGAATGTCTCAACATACTTCCGTTAAAGCCAACGAACCACTGGGTGCCCTCTCCCGCGAGGGGGTAATCCTGCCATAGGAGAAGCGCTGTCTCGTCGAGATCCGTCTCCCACTCCACGTTCATGCTGTCGCCTTCTTCATAGCTCGGGTTGTTTCGCCAGCCGGGCGATCCGGATGCTCCAGGCGTGTTGAAGCGATTTTCGCAGTGGACCTTGGCGGTTAGGCCCAGGAGCACCGTGAGGGGTAGGAGGGAGTGCATGTTTGTGTCGAGGCTATATATCGGAGGAGGCCAGTGTTGGGCCGGATTTGGTTATATCAATCGCCAGTCCGTCTTTCATGTCACTCTCACCAGACCTGCGAGGAATCACGAAAAAGGGAAAACAAAAACCAGGCACGAAAGTCCCAAGAGTGAGATTAAAGAGCGGGCGCCGCCACCCTATTCGTTTCACATCTCGAGAACTCAGCCCCGGCAGGCGGACGATCCCTACCGCTAGCTTGGAGGTGAGATTTGGGGGCCGGCCAGCGGTCCATTCACAGCCTGCCAAATCTGGGCAAAGGATCATCGTCTTCCAATGAAGATGCGGCTCCCCCTGCTGGAAGGGAAAGAGCTCGTCTTTAGTCCGGATCCTTTTATCCCCGGGGTTAACGACTCGGAGCTTAGGATGGGCGAAGGGGGGCTGGGCGGATTGCGGCTTACGGGGCAAGCTAGCAAGGCGTAAACGCAGGTGGTGCCAGCTGCGACAAGAAAAGAAGCAAAAGTGGGTGTCTGGAGACAGTTGATTGGCAGGGAATCGAATCCAGCTGCAACGTTCACTTGGTGAGCCTCGCTGGAGGGGTTATTTAACCCGAATATCCTGCCGTTCTTCATTTCCAGTCGGCCCTGGTAGCCTGCGCAGCTTGGGCATCATCACTTTGAGAGGAGAGTTGAGACGGTTTCAAATGGTGCCGTGCGTTGTGATGGCGTCTAGATTCACCAGTCTTATCTCTGTCGCCTTGGGTCCAAATTGCGGCATAAATTCGTCAATTCGTCCAGAACCGGGATAAGGCCGGACGATCATCAGCCGTCAGCGGCGCAGATTGAATGGATCATCGTTGATCCCTGCGCCTCGGAAGCAGCGCCACGCTGAGCGTTGGGCGGGAAGGGCGTTGCCAAGTTTTTATTTTTGTCTCGGATATTCGCATTCGCTTACCCTGGACCAAACAGCCGCGATGTTTTCCTCTAGCCTCGCGTGTCTACAAATGACAGATGAAAAGATGTTCAATGGTGAGACAATAAAGTACATTCAAGAGATAACAGCTGCTTCTAGGATAAATAATAACACTTCTGGGTGATGACTTCCACAATTTAGGTCAACTCCTTCGCGCTTCATTATTAAAGACGCGAGGTCAGCCGTCCCCCAGCATCCTCCGGTCCATCATCCCCCAACAGCTCCCTCGCAATACCCCGTCCAGCAGCCCGCCCCGAAAAGATGCATCCTCCTACGAATGTCCCCTCGAGGGAGTTGTACCCATGAACACCCCCGCCGCCAAAGCCCGCCACCTCACCGGCAGCGTAAAGACCCGGGAACCGGCTGCCATCTGCCCTCATAACATTGCTGTCGAGATTCGTCTCGATGCCGCCTAGCGTCTTGCGGGTAAGCAGATTCATCCGGACGGCGATCAACGGACCATGCGCCTTGTCGAGGAGACGATGCGGAGGGGCCACACGACTTCTCCTGTCGGGCCAGTAGTTTCTCGCGTTGTTGATGAGCATCGCCTGGCCGTCCTTGGTGTAGGGGTTGTCCATTTGACTATCACGGGCGTCAACCACGTCCCGGATCGTGTCGATGCTGAGCACCGGGCCGTTGCGTTCCCTGGCGAGCTCGTTCATGCCCTCGACCAGATCCTCGAGGTTGTCGCGCACCACAAAGTCCTTGCCGTGCTTTTGAAAGTTCTGCACGGGAACAGTACCCTTCTTGCCAAACACCCTCGTGAGGAGCAGCCAGATGCTCTTGCCGGTGATATCCGGGTTCTGCTCCGACCCCGAGAGGGCAAACTCGCGGGCGATGATGCTCTGGTCGAGGATGAACCAGGTGTAGTCGTAGCCCGTGCTGCAGATGTACTTGAGGGTGGCCAGGGTATCCGAGCCAGGGTAGAGGAAGGGCGGAAGCCTCTTGCCCGTGGCGTCGAGCCAGAGGGACGACGGCGCGGGGAGGACTCGGATCCCGTGGCCCGGCCAGATGGGGTTCCAGTTCTGCAGGCCCTCGGTGTAGTGCCACATGCGGTCGCGGTTGATGACGTTTGCGCCGGCCGTCTCGGCGATGCCGATCATGCGCCCGTCGACGTGGGCCGGGACGCCGACGACAAAGTTCTCGGGGACTTTGGGGCCGAGCCTGTCGACGGGCCAGACGGCCTTGACGGCGTCGACGTTGCCTCCGATTCCGCCGGACGAGACGATGACGGCCGAGCCGTGAATTTCAAACTTGTCCACCTCGACGCGGGACGACTTGATGCCCCGGGGCGAATCGTCCTGCTCCAGCACCCGGCCTCTCACTCCCACCGCCCGACCTCCCTCATCAACAATCAGCTCGTCGACCGCGTGCCGAAACTTGAACGACACGATCCCCTTCTCCGCAGCCTTCTTCACGGGCTCCGCAAACACCCTCACGACCTCGGGCCCCGTGCCCCAGCTGATGTGGAACCTGGGAACCGAATTGCCGTGCCCGTGAGCCGTCCCGTCGCCTCTCTCCGCCCACCCGACGTTGAAGAGGAATCCCAACCCCCGGGCCTTGACGTAGTTCTCCATCTCGTCCGTCGCAAAGTCGACAAACGCCTTTGCCCACTGCCGCGGCCAGTGGTCGTCCCTCTCGCGGTCGAACCCGGCCGAGCCCAGCCAATCCCTCATGGCCAGCTCGCGCGAGTCGCGGATGCCCATCCTCCGCTGGTAGCTCGAGTCGACCATGAAGATGCCGCCGAGGGACCAGAAGGCCTGGCCGCCGAGGTTATGCTCGTTTTCCTGGTCCAGCAGGAGCACGGGGATGTTGCGCTCCGACAGCTCAAAGGCTGCGACGAGGCCGGCGAGGCCTGCGCCGACAATGATGACGGGCTTTTCTGGGGAGGCCATGGTGATGTTGGGATGAGGTGGCTGGCATGAGAGGATGGAGACGCGGGGTTCTTTTTTACCCCAGAAGACATCAGATGCCGAGGCTCATTTTTAGACAAGGGCATGTCATAAGCGCCAAGCCAATTGAAGTCACATCCGGCGAGTCCGGATAAATGCCAGCAATATTTTGAACATTATTCACATTGACCTGAATCACTAAAGGATGCCCATATAAAATAAAACATTGAAGATCTAATGTATACGCCTTTATGTCCTCATGCCGCAATCTCAGCGACTACCCTCTTGGCCTCCTCTATTTTCGCCTTCTCCTCCTGCGACAGCTTGTCGTACTCGGCCACGTTCTCATCCCAGAGACGCACGCACTCGACATTCCAATTGCAGTCCTCCACCTGGCCGTACACGGGATGGCTGAAGCGAGGATGCTTGCTCGGCCAGTTTGACGCGTGGTAGTGGTGCTTGACCAGAGCGCCGCGGGAGTCGTGGTTCCCCGAGTCGGAGTGGCCCTGGCCGGCGCAGAAGGCCTCGACGTCGAGCACCAGCACGCGGCCCACGACCTTGGACTCGTCCATGTTGTGGAACATGTCCCATGTGACCTTGGGCCCCGAGGACTTTTGGTTCATCTCCTCGAGGAGGGCGTTTGTAAAGGCCGAGGGCCCCGTGCCGCTGATGACCTGGTCAAAGTCCAGCTGGACGTCGCCGATGGACCTCCCCTGCTTCTTGGCCTCGGCCCTGAGCCACGACATGATGTGCTCGATGAGCCGCAGCATGACGGGCTGGCGCGGCTTGGAGATGATGGTCCACTGGCAGAAGGACCGCGACTTCTTGCCCAGGATGGGGTGGTCCTTGAACTCGGGCTGGTCAATCTCGACGCCGACAATGAGGTCAATGTCCTGGTCGTCGTACCGCTCCGGCACGAAGCGGTGCACGGGGCGCAGCGCCTCGACGTCAATGTCGGCGTAGACGCCTCCCTGGGCGTACATGATCATGTACCGCAGCAGGTCGGCCTTGATGATGGTCAGGTTGATGCTGCGGTAGAACTTGACAATGTCTGGGCGGTTGAGCCCGTTGGGCCCAAAGTGCTCCTCCACAAAGGCCATCTCGTTGGCGTCGGTGAGCACCTCGTACCTCATGCCGGGGTTCTTGGCCAGCCACGTCCTTGACGTGAGGAGATCGCGGTCCTCAAAGTTGAGCGGGTCGACCTTCCACGTCTGCCATATCTTTTGCGGGAACGATCCCCCGCGGCGGAGGGGACCTGTGAGCTGGGGCTCCTCCTTGTCGGGCCATATCAGGTCGAGGGGGCTCGGGATGGAGTAGAAGATGTCAAAGTTGAGGATGAGGAAGAGGATGAAGACGCAGGCGAGGTAGAGGGATATAGTCCTCTGCACCTGGGCGGGGACCCTGTTTCTGAACTTTGCTGTCGAGGCTGCCAGGGTTGGCGAGCCTAGGGGAGTGCCCATCTTCTCAATGTCGTGGTTGCTGTACTTTCTGGTGACGGTCCACTCGACGGTGGAAGGGGGGATGCGAAGGTTGCTTGGGAGGTTGCGTCGAGGACCACTCGCCATGACCAAGCGTTGGGCTTACATGAAAAGGAGAAGCAGTTCTCCAGAGGGAAGAAGGTATGTCGATGATATAGGCAAAATGCAGGCACACCCTTATCTCAGCCTTAATCAACTGCAGTGTTTCAGGTTGTCACGCCTTCCGTGGCTTGGATCTCGATTGAGTCGTTTAGAGAAGAGGAAAAAAAAAAAAAAGCCTTGTGAACATTGACTTCCAACAGGTGAGCTGCCTTATCAATGACTGCCGCCTGGGCGCGTAGCTAACCATGCCCCGGTGTCGCCACCAACGGGGGACCTGCAATCATGTCGCAGCCGAGAAGCATGGGTTAGGGATCATGACCCCATGTGATTGTTGCATTGCAACTTTGCGTACTTTTTTTTCTCTCGGCAGGGGACAGGCGCTTAGCTCCAGGTGAGGGTTTCCCAGAAGGGCAGCTCTTCCGGGTTGCGGATCGTGGAGGTGGGTGGCCGGCAGGGTGGCCTTGATTCTCCGGGCTGAAGTTGAGGGGTAGACCAGCGGCGTGGGTGCGGTGACGAACTGAGTTTGTTCAGGGTTGCTGTGAAGGCCAGGTTAATGGTAATTGAGCACGATTAAGCTCTTATAGTTGATTGATGTTTCTTATGAACTATATCACGGAAACAAACACGCCGCACGTGAGCTACTGTAGCTACAACATGGTGGCGCCTTTGCAGATTCCACCTCAGTTGATAGCTGTAGGACAGCTGCAGCAACTCCTCAGAAACCCATCAGTCATGCGAGCTGTCATTCGGCTCGTGATTTCGGGGATGAGCCTCGGATATAACCCCTGTCCGGGTTAGTTGGCCAGACTCGAACTTGGTGGGTGGCCATCTGGGAATCCCCGCATCGATCTATGCCCTCCTCGACCAAGCTTTCCTGGGGGTTCAGGGGCCCCGGCCGAGAAGCTCGGGGCTTCTCCGAATTCTGGCAATTGAGGGGGCTGATTTGGGGATGTGGTTGGTCCATCTGCATGAAGTCTGTTTTCCCGTGTGTTCCGTTATCACTTTTACCACAGGGATGCATGTGAAGATCATGGGATTTTTGCTCAACGGATGGAACCTCTGTTGCCTTGGACGTAACCGTAAACGTCATGAAAATTGCATTGGCGACTCATTTCCCTTCTCCGCACGTTCTCGGCGTGTGATTCCCTCTTAGCTGTGGTGCCATGATCGGCGGCAGTTTCGTTTCCCCCAACCGCCCACGAAGCATCAAAAGTCCCATGGTCCTTGATTTCCTCAACCTTGTTTCTTCCCCAAGGCACAATTTACCCCATATACTTTTCGGGACAATTCGTCATCTTTCCCACATGATTGTGGGGTTTTTCCCTCGGCTGATATTGACGCGGGTGCATTATCTGGCAGAGCTGTTGTGCACACTCAACTCCAGTACATGAACACGAGATCAACTTGATTGTTCAACTTCTTCAAGCCGCACAATCTCCCGCTGTCGACTCAACACCCAATCCTCATCACAATGTCGTCCCCAAGCAGCGGCCTCCTCGACAGC
Organism: Fusarium nematophilum; assembly: GCA_033030565.1. Lineage (NCBI taxonomy): Eukaryota > Fungi > Ascomycota > Sordariomycetes > Hypocreales > Nectriaceae > Fusarium > Fusarium nematophilum. The sequence goes on along the minus strand of JAVIXY010000048.1, from coordinate 86,936 downwards.
GACGACTGGGACGAGATCAAGACCGAGTGGTCCCTCAGCACATCCTGGAGCCCCTACTGGCGCCCAGCCCAGGTCGGCGGCAGCAAGCTCAAGCAAGCCCTCGCCAGCATCAGATCCGCCATCCGGGCTCGGTCCCGGCCAGCGCTCGAGAATCTGAGACCGACGGCCTACCTGGACGGCCTGCGCGGCTTCGCAGCCCTGCTGGTCTACTTCCACCACCACGAGCTGTGGGCGCACGACATCACGGACCAGAACAAGATCTTTGAGAACTCGTTTGGCTACGATGGCAACTACCACTTTGTTTCTCTCCCGGGGATCCGCCACTTCTTCTCGGGCGGCCACTACGCCGTGTCGACCTTCTTCGTCATCTCGGGCTACGTGCTCTCGCTCAAACCGCTGACGCTCATCCAGGCGGGGGAGCACCTCCAGCTGGGCGACAACGTCGCGTCGGCGCTCTTCAGACGCTGGTTCCGCCTCTTTCTGCCGCTGATCGTGTCAATGGTCATCTACGTGACAGCGTGGCACCTCCTGGGAATCAGGGTGCGCGGCGTCCCCAGGCAGGGCAGCTGGTTCGACGAGGTGCGCAACCTGTACATCGAGTTCAAGAACTTCAGCTTCGTCTACAAGGAGGGCGGCGACCCGTGGCTCAGCTACAACTTCCACCTGTGGTCGATACCCACCGAGTTCAAGGGCTCGATGATCATCTACACAGCGCTGATGGCTTTCTCGCGGTGCTCAAAGGCCGCCCGCCTCTGGTGCACGACAGGCCTCATCTTCTACCTCATGTACATCGCCGACGGGTCGCACTACGCAATGTTTGTCGCGGGCATGCTACTCTGCGACCTGGATCTCCTGGCGAAGAAGGGCGAGCTGCCGCGACTGCTTGCGCGCCTCGATCCAGCAAAGGAGTTTATCTACTACCACCTGCTCGTCTTCAGCCTGTTCCTGGGCGGCGTGCCCTCGGAGAACCGCGAGGTGGACCAGCTCGCCAACAACCGTGGGTGGTACTTCCTATCGTGGCTAAAGCCCCAGGCCGTCTTCGACTACAAGTGGTTCTACCTCTTCTGGGCGGCCATGTTCCTCGTCGCGGCGATCCCGCGCATCTTCTGGCTCAAGGGCTTCTTCGAGACTCGGTTCTGCCAGTACCTAGGCCGCATCTCCTTTGCCCTGTACCTTGTCCACGGCCCCGTCCTGTGGACGCTCGGAGACAGGCTGTATTTTGCGACGGGGTGGCAGAACGAGGACCTGGTGAAGCACATCCCGCACTGGGCGAACAAGCTGCCGCTGCCGAGGGCGGGGCCGCTGGGGTTGGAGGTGTCGTTCCTGGTGCCGCATCTTGTGCTGCTGCCGTTGACGTTTGGGCTGGCCGAGCTTACGACCAGGGGTATTGACACGCCGTGCGTCAAGTTTGCAGCTTGGATGTACAGGAAGACGCTGGGGGAGGCTGTCAACAAGCAGGCGACGGCGTAGTCTATGCAGAGAGCAATAAGCATAAAAATGATTGCATTGTGCCGTCAGCACCAAAAACTGCCTTGCCTCCTGAGATTGCAGTGAGTGTGACTATGCTTGAGGGTGTGAAGCATTTGCTGTCTAGTATTGGCTCGTGATGCCCGGAGAAGCGGCACTTCGGTGGTATGCCCAGCCTCGTAATTCTTGGAAAATGCGCCCGAGGAGACCCGGTAAAAGGACCCCTGACCCTGGAAGCTTCCCCTGTTCTGGTGCTTCTCCCGCTCTGTTAGCGCCTGGTCGATCGGAGCTCCAAAGCTTGACGACTTCCCCTGCGGGGTTCCCGTCTCCGCAGGAGGACCGTGCAAGGGCGAGAAGCCTCGGCATGCATATGAAAATGCTTCTTCTTTTGGCGTCTTGTTCGACGTCGAACTGAGAGCAGGGATTGCGAGCCAACACGAGAGGTGATTATCTGCAAATAGCTCTTGGCAATCACAGAACATGCAGCTAAGATTTGAAGGATCCTGTGTGATATGCCTCATGGCGCGATTGGTCTTGTGATAAGGCCACTGATTATTGTTTGAACTGCTACCTTGGCACCCCGAAACTCTCCCAATTCTCTCTACTGCGTCATTCAGCTCTGATGTCGCGGGGAAATATCCCATGGTCCTCAGCACTCAGTCCATCCTGGGCATGATGACAGGGGTTATGATGACCCCCCCGGTAATGGTGGGGGAGGGTATGTCATCCCCCCCGGACACCCTTCTGGCTAACGACGGAGGTGGGATTCGCATCTGGAATAGTTCAAGCTTCCGAGGTGGCATGCATCCGCTCATCTTTCAGCTCGCGGGGAAGCGCAGGGACTGCGTCATGAAACTGCCAGATTATACACCATCGGTCAAGCCCGCGTCGTCCCCCAATCTCTAGAGAATCATTCCTACTGTCTCCCACAGTCGTCACAATGATTGTCAGGGACAGCAAGCGCCTGGGGTTCTGCATCGCCCTTCTCCTCATCCTCGTCGTTTTCGGCGTCAAGCTCTACTGCTACCCAGGAGCCTTTCCAACGCAGGTCAACGACTGGGTTCCTCCGGCGCTTACAAAAGGCGTGTCAAAGGACAAGGACTTGCCTCAAGGGAACGAGACATTATCTGCAGATGGCCATCAGACAACGCCGGAAAATGCTGCAACTGAGCCAGAGTCCAATGACGAGCACGCGCTGGAGAATGCCCTCGTCGAGGCAGGGGACACGCACCAGGTGGTCTTTTCTGTCTCGACAAAGGACAGAAAATACTTCTCAATCGACTTTGGCGAGTTCCACGCAATGAACCCCAACATCATCCCCCATCCCACCCTCGACGACACCTGGATCGTCGTGGCCCAGTGGCGCATAGAAGACGAGTCCCTCTGGTTCGCCGAGCTCGTCTGCAACGCCGCATTCCAGGACGGTCTCCTCCGGTGTCTGCATCCCCCGACTACATTACCCGTCGCCGCGACAGTGGGCGATAAATGCGAGGCCGACCTCTCATACTTCAACTTCAACGTCGGCCCGCACGACGCGCGCGTCTTCTTCGGCCCCGAGAAGCCCTACGCCATCTACGGCTCAAACTCCATCTTCACCTGCTTCGGCCAGTTCGCGCAAGACTTCCGCACCCTCGTCGACTGGAAGGGCGATCGTGGAAACCTCTCCGAGTTCCGCGTGGGCACCGAGCTGCAGCGCCCGCTGCCCTGGAGCACGATCGAGAAGAATTGGTTTCTTTTCTGGGACTCGAGCGGCAACATGTACACGCACTACGACATCACGCCCAAGCGCGCCTTTGCTCAGGTCAACGCCGACGGCTCAGTAGGCCCAGATCTGGCGCCCTTTTCTGAAGCCTCCGACGCGCAATGTCTGGCAAAGTACCTCCCGAAGCTGGCACCCGAGCTTGAGTCCATCCACCAAGCCACCAACTCGCTCCAGGTGACAATGTGCCGGAGGGACGACACCGCGTGCGTGCCCGACGACAGCAACACCTTCATCTTGATGATCTACCAGCACAAGTCGTACTACAACTACCACAGCGTGTACGAGCCGTACGTGATGCTGTTCCGGCAGCACGCGCCGTTTGAGATCCACGCCATGTCGCGGCAGCCGCTGTGGATCCACGGCCGGGAGAGGCATCCCGAGAGGGAGACGTCGGACATGTTTTATGTGACGTCGGTGAGCTGGAGGGGGAGGGAGCAGCGGTATCATGGGTACATTAATGATGAGATGTTTCTCGCTTTTGGGATTGAGGATGAGAGGGCGGGGGGGATCAATGTGTTGGCGGAGGACCTGTTGAAGAATTTGGGCTTGTGCCATGAGGGTTAGATACCTCTGAGTTGTTGTACTAGATTTAGAGGGACTTGTATAAGGAATCTTTGGACGTAGGGGAATTGTAAACTTCAGATGAGGATCCTTCTAATTGGTGAACTAGAAGATGGTCTGGCAGGGTTACCGTGACTGCATGGATGACATTCTGAAAGATAGCCTAAACTTGTTGACGTAAAAAAGACTAAAAATTGATAATTAATTCCAACTCAGTATTTATTAGGGTCAGAATATACTATGATGGTCTTAGTATAGCCTCATATAGATTTCTTCCATCGCGGGTTAAAGGCATGCCCATCACACAATGCAGCAACTTCTCTGTGGCGGGAACTAGTTTAACTTGCGTCATAGTACCTCTGATCCTCTTCAAATTCTGACAGACATGACACCTTCATGCTTGGCCTGGCGCTTGGCAGTACACCTAACATGCGCGCAATCACTTGGATATCTTCCATTTGCACTGTTTGCTTCTTTCCCCCTCGACACAATCGTCCTCAGCTCAAAATTCCAGGGCCTGGGAAAAAAACCACACTGGAAGCTCCTCATCCTCGTGACCTAGGTCAATCTCTCCATCCTCCTCTGAGCCAGCCCTATCGAGACTCGGTATGTAACTACCCAGACGCTCATCCTGGCACTTCTGCGATCTGCGTAGGGCTCGAGAGTCGCTGGGAGGACCCATCTGCTGGAGCTGCTCGTAGGTTGGGAAATGGAGCGAGATGTCCTGACGAGGATAGTGTCTGGCATCGTCGAAGAAGACCCATGCTCGTTGCCTGTATACACGAAGCTGCAAGCGGATTTCAGCGCTGCTGGCCTTGCCAGTATTAATCACCCCATCATCGGGATACTCGGTATCATCGTATGAACCCAAGATCTTAACACGCAGAGCTCGATACATTCCTGGACATTCTTCCCAATGCTTGCAGTCGGGGAGGGCGCTGTGGTTGAGAAGATACAATACGTCTATTTCGTAAAGCGAAGAGGTCCGGTGATACCACCTGAGTGCTGCCTTGAGCCACTGCACTAACCGCCGGGGGCAGCCTCTCTCGTCTCTGGGGAGCATGAGTAGAGCGGTGGCAAGGTCAAAGCCGCAAAGAGCCAGCCACTCAGCAGATATGGGAGGGCAGGCTTGTATCTTGGCATCCTTGTAGTATTCATCCGCGCCGAACCAGACACTGTCGGGAAATTCTAGTCCGCTGTCGACTGCTCTTTCATCCATTTCAGTAGCCAAGGTATGCGGCACATCTGGTAGCCAGGAGTCGGCCAAGTGCGCATAGGCGGCTCCATAGAGGCTCGTGACGTACTCATGCACGCAGCGGATTGCCTCTCGCTCCCAGGCTCGAAGCTTGTCCCCGCCAAAAACATCGTCGAAGAAATTCTCAAGGGGCAGCGGCGCTTTCATCCCTTGATTCATGTGCCAGATCTTGGACAGCATCTCGAATCTTAAGAACGCCTGCAGCAAGCGCCTTCTCTCCGGGTCGCTCAGGGTATCCATCTTGAGGACCTTTGGCCCGATTGGTTTGTTTCGAAATTGCAGTTGGCCGCGCTTTGAGAGATCTGGAAGACCCAAGTAGGTTCGAGGCGGGAAGATGGATGTCGCCTTGGTGATGTAGTCGTCCATGTAGAGAGAGAGCCGATCGTAGAGCCGACCGAGACACTCCACAGTAGCATGGTCTTGGTGCTGGAAAGGATCTGGGAGTTGCGCTAGCGCCCATCGTCGGACGTGACGCCGGACCTCGTTCTTGTCGACTTTGGTCGTCAAGAGGGGAGGGAAGAGAACAACCCCCAAGGCGTCTTGCAATACGCTGCCGTCGAACTCGGCTCTGAGGAAAGCCCGCTGGATGAGTTCCTCTGACTCGATGTACTGTGCAAGCATGGTTGGGGATGCCCGAAGGAGTGGAGCGATATTCGATCTGGTCTTGAGGTGGAGAAGAATTTCGTGGCGCAGCTCTGGCGCGAGAGAGGAAAAGAAATCCATGATGGCGATGGATAGGCTGGAAAGGTCCTCGATGTCTGGTGGTGAAGTAGAATCGAAGAGGTTTGAGATGATGGGTGGGTACCGGATTCTTATGTTCCAAGGGAAGAGCCAAAGCGGTCGTCTGAGAATGACTCACCTAAATTGAGTTGATGCAGCCAACGTAACTTTTGCCATTGCGTTTGCAATGACGCATCGTATTCAAACGAAGATTCGCATGTTGACATGATGTAAGAGACTGTGCTCTTTGCTACTTATTTGGTTCCAGGCGATTCTTGTTCCTTCAAGGGCAGGTTGATCCCGTGATGATAAGAGGACGGTTTTTTAATACATCATTGACATCATAGCCAGATATCAACACAGTTGCCTAGAAATAGCCTTCCTCTCTGCATTGCAAGACTCAGACATCACCGCACCTGATCAGCCACATGTGGCATTACCGGTCCATCTAATACGGCCTGATCTCTAACCTAGACAAGGCTATAAGAGAATAGAATAGCTAGATTAAAGAAGTATCTAGTAGCTAAAAGTAAGGTATTATTTAAAACCTAATGTTTCCTACTATAATAAAGGCTAATTATAATTTATAGACTTAGATTTAATTTTTTTTTTA
>JAVIXY010000048.1:0-80483 GCA_033030565.1 Fusarium nematophilum | reverse complement strand
AAAAAAAATAAGATATTATTTAGAAGTATCTTATAGAATATACCTATTTATAATTCTAGTAATTTCTTTTTTAATTCTACGACGAGCTCTATTTTATTAAAATAAGCCCCCTTAGAAGCAAGCTAGTTCATAGAGGCCGTAGAGAACGTGCTACCAGACGGTGACAGATATTATCTTGCCGCCACTCCCAAAGTTATGTGACCGCTCCTCATCATATAGGCTTCTGCCAGTTAATATCAAGCTTCAACGCTTTCGCTATGACCATCTCACGACTACTTCAACTGCGGATACGCGCTGAGGGCAGCCTGTCCTCCAGTATGACAGAACAAAACGTTCTTCCCGTTGAAGGCGCCCGACCTAGCTGTGTGCAACAGCCCCGTGAATGCCTTTCCTGTGTAGACCGGGTCCGTCAGAATCCCCTCCAGCATTGCCAGTTCCCTGATGCCATCCGCAGTGAGCTCGTCGAGTCGCCCATAGGCTCCCCCAAAATACGAAAAGTCCAACTCGAAATCCTCCCTGGTGATCTCGTCAGGTGCAAGTCCAATCTTGGAGGCCGTAGTTCTCGCGATGCCGAGTACTAGTTCAGCTAGTTCATCCCTATTAGGGTTCAGGATCGAAAAGGCAATCAGTTTCTTATCAGCGCCATGCCATCCCAGCTTTTGCGCGAGCTTGAAACCGGCAACCATGCCACCTAGAGTCGAGCCCGAGCCGACTGCTGAAATCACAATGTCAAAGACGACGCCGATTTTTGACTCCTGCTCGAGCAGCTCGAAGGCCCAGCGAGCGTATCCCAAGCCGCCAAGCGGATGGGTGCTTGCCCCAGTGGGGATCGGATACGGCTTCTTGCCCCGTTTCTTGAGCGTCTTAATAACTGTGTCCTCGCTCGTGCCAATAGGGAAGACTTCCGCCCCGAAAAGTTTCTGAACTTGCACGTTTCCGGCGTACTTGTATTCGTTGTTCTCTGACGCAACGGCATCCCGAGGGTATAATGCAACCTGAAGAGTCAACAAGCTACATCATCACTATTTTTGAGATCAGGCTCACTTCAAGACCAAGTCGAGCGGCGGCAGCAGCAGTCTGGGACATGTGGTTCGACTGGATCCCGCCAGTAGTCACGAGAGTATCTGCGCCTTGGGCGAGGACATCTGCCAAGACGTACTCGAGCTTGCGGACTTTGTTGCCGCCGAAGGCAAGGCCAGAGTTGCAGTCTTCGCGCTGGATCCATAGACGGGTGCCGTCGTCGAAAGTTGCTGTTAGGCGTGAGAGGGGTTCGACGATTAGGGGTTGGTCGAACAGGAGCTTGGCGCGAGCGATGTCGCTGAAGGGTGAGGGGAGGCTCGCCATGGTGAGGCTGGGGATGATGGAAGATGGATGATTGCTGACGACAAGGGTAATGGGTTCACGAGGACTCTTGGATTGAGAGAACTTGGCTGACAAATCCGACTTGGTGAATCCCGATTGCTCCGAAATCGGAATCCCTCGTTGGAGTCGTAACTTTAAACAAGTCTTTTGTTTTCGTTGTCAGCAAGAGGAGAACGATATACTCAATGGTGATTAAGAGCGCCTCATGAATGACTTTTCCTTTTCGTGTAGTGGAGATTGGATATCCTTGAGTTGTTGGTAACTTAATCTATCACATTTCTACCCTCCTATTTGGCCTTGGTGCGAACTAATGGTCCGCTCAGGTTACCCGTGGGCAGAAGTGAAGGGAAATCGACCGCCTCCAACAGTGTCGAGAAGAATATCCAGCAGCTGCATCCCGAAGCGACGACGAAGCATACTGCTGCATCCTAGAAATGTTGCTATTAATAACATGCAGAAATAGTCGTTGGCTCGAAGTACCTACCACTACCATCCCCTTTCCCAGTTCAGCCCCGCCGGCTGAGTGGCCCCTAGATAGCCAGTACGCTCCCGCAGCTAGGCAAACCCCAAGATCAAGAGAGAAGATGGTCAGAACCAAGGCGACATTTGTTCTGAATGACGAGACGAGACATACCAGGAGTATCATTCCCAGTATAATCGCAGAAGCTTCTACACATTTTAACCTATTAGCGGACCAGTCTTGAAGCCCCTACGAGAACCCACCAAATCGTGTATCCATCTCGACGGTCGGAGGAATCGAATCTTGGGCTGTCGTGCCTTGTGATATGGCCGAGAGCACAGGTAGCAGAGTCTTGTTGAAGGGGAAGCAGAATAGGCCTAGAGTGACCAGGGCGACTGCAGATAGGACATGGCCGAGGCAGAGTTCGAGAGCGCCGCCTAACGTGATCAAGATGCCGCCGAAGAGAAGGTGAGCCGGTCTATGAGCATAGAATTAGCTGCAATACAGCTGAAGTTAATCTAGGGACTTACATCATAGCTGAATCGATTCTGACGGTGTCCTGGGCAAAGAGGAGCTGGCAGGTGAGTGTTCCAAAGGCCACGAAGAGTCCACAGGTGGCACTACATTACATGTTAGCCGCATTCAATGAAAGGTGAAGACTCTAATTCACATTGATGACGGGTTATTACACGTTTTCTTGCGAAGGGTTGAATCTTGGGGTCGATTCGGGGATGTTGGTTGGTTGAATAGCCTCTCTCCGTAATGTGGTTTCCTGTTGACGTTGCGAAGTCGATTCATATCGAGGAGTGTAAAGAATCTCGTGGGAAGCTTCTGTTGAGAAGTCGTTTAATGCTCGTGAGATTAGCTGTTAGTCAAGATACTGAAGTTGTTTTCCTGCTTCCGTCCATTTTATGTGGCATGAATACTTCCCGCATCCTCCCTCGTTTGCACCTCCCCCCTCCCCGAGCAATCTGCCAAGTTCATGATCACTCAAAACACTGTTGGTAGCATTCACCATTACACGACGCCCCGTGACAAATCTAGCTTGGCAGCGGGCAATGAGTTTAATAACCACCCTGGATCACTTTCAGATGTGGTTGAAGTTGCCGCGACTAAAATTACCGGATCGGGAAGCCAAGAAGACATTTTCCATCCCAGCCAGCCCAGGGCCAACATTGCCAAGAGGGTCTGACACATAGATTGGTGCCTTTTCATTGCGTAGTTACCGGGTTTGATTTTACGATGGGACCTGCAGGCGTTGAACTGGGCCGCTCTGTCTGCAGGGAGTTGTTGGTCATCAATATGAGGCTCTCCACCTGCGATGACTCCTTTTCTTTTTCCTCAGTCGCGACCCAGCTCGGATGTATTCTTGCTCGCTGAGCCTTATTCAGCTTCCAATTCCGATCATGTCTCGGGAATCGTTTACAGCGTGCAACTGCTCCGCTCCGCTGGTCTCTCTCGGTTACAGTTGGTCATTCCTGGTGGAGACAATAGGATCTCCTCTGCCTTGAGAAATATCCTTCTCCGGTGAAAGTTTTACGCACGGCAGTTGCTAAGGTCCGGAACTCCTAGCGATTCTGGGCTTCTGGTGTGGGCATCCTTCGAGCTTGCGACATCTTGATGAGGCATTTCGATGTTGGATTCCTATTATTTATAGTTGAACAAGTTTCCAAATCTTTAGTACTACATCTCACCCATCCTAGTACACAGTTCTTGATTCTTCTCTTCCTAGTTGACAGATAACTTCAACGTGCCCCAAACTCCCCATGTCGAGCGCTGGTTGCCCTCCCGACATGGACAGCCATGTCTCCGGTCAATCAAACAAGCCCTTGTCACGCCCGGCGCATGCCTTGCCGGCTGACACGCTGGTTCAGGAGCTTGGTTCGAACCCCGAAGTTGGGCTGACGACTGACGAGGCCGCCCAACGGCTTTCACAGTACGGACCGAATGGCCTGGGCAGCGAAGAACGCGCCAATCCCATCAAGATCTTCCTTGCTCAGGTCTGCAACGCCATGACCTTGGTTAGACTTCCCTCATGTTCAATTCACCAGCCATTCCGGCTAACTGCATGCTGTACAGGTCTTGCTCCTTGCGCTCGGCGCCAGCTTTGGAATCAAGGCTTGGATTGAAGGCGGAGCCCTCACCGCAATCATCCTCCTCAACATCGTCATTGGATTCTTCCAAGACTTGCAAGCCGCCAAGACCGTCCACAGTCTACGATCTCTCAGTCAGCCGACAGCCAAGGTGTTCCGGGACGGCGAGACGGTCGTCATCTAGACAGTAGATATCGTCCCCGGCGATATCATCGAGCTCAAGATGGGGGATTCCGTGCCGGCTGATATCAGGATCCTGGAAGCCGTCAACTACGAGACGAATGAGGCACTCCTCACTGGTGAATCGCTCCCGGTGAGGAAATCCCCTACTCTGGAGTTTGAAGACGACACGGAGCCTGGAGACCGCTTGAACGTATGCTACAGCTCTATCACTGTGACCAAGGGCCGTGGTAAAGGGATTGTCTTTGCGACTGGTACTTTTACCGAGATTGGTGCCATTGCTGCCGCTCTAAACGACACGGGGCGAAAGAAGAGGACGGTAAGGCGGGATGAGCACGGGAGAGCATCAGTCGGGGCTTATTGACTGCCTGGAGCTTGACCGTGGCGGACACGGTCGGCGAGCTCCTTGGAGTCAATGTGGGCACTCCGTTGCAGAGGAATCTGTCGTGGCTGTTCCTATACGTCTTTGGGTTCGCCGTCGTATGCGCTGTCATTGTCCTCGGAGCAAACAAGTTCGACCCCCGCAAGGATGTCATCATCTATGCTGTTGCGACAGCCGTCGGGACACTGCCGGTTTCTCTCATTCTGGTCCTGACGATAACCATGGCTGCTGGGACTAAGCAGATGGTGAATCGAAAGGTGGTGGTGAGAAACATGCAGAGCCTAGAGGCACTACTAGGTGGTGTTACCAGTGAGTGGATGCCGAGCAGTTGAGAAATCAAACTGACCATGTGTAGATATCTGCTCCGACAAGACAGGCACACTCACCCAAGGAAAGATGGTTGTCAAGATGGCTTGGCTCCCGGGGACTGGGCACCTACTCGGTCGCGTCCACGAACGAGCCGTATAATCCCTTGATTGGAGATACCCAGTTCACTCCCCAGGAGCCCAAGGACCTGTCTTTGGCATCATCCGAGCCTAAGTACCACACCATCGACACCAACGCCGAGCCCACGGGAAATCAGGCGCTGCAGCGGTACTTGAACATTGCCTCACTCGCAAACTTGGCCACGGTAAGCAACAACGGGGGTCAAGATGAGTGGCGCGTGCAGGGGGACCCTACAGAGATTGCCATCCAGGTCTTTGTGACTCGCTTCAACTGGAACCGCATGGCCCTTTCATCAGGGGCGAACCCAAAGTGGAAGCAATTGGCCGAGTTCCCGTTTGATTCAGAGGTCAAGAAGATGTCGGTCGTTTTCCAGGACACCTCCACCAACGAGACGCACATCTTTACCAAGGGTGCGGTTGAACGTGTTCTCAGCAGCTGTGTATCAATGGATGTTGCTGGTCAAACCCATGGATGGACCAGCGAGAGACGAGGCCCTGGAGAACATGGAAGCTCTCGCACGCCTGGGCCTCCGCGTCCTCGCCCTCGCCAGCAGATCTCCAGTCCACGGACTACCAAAGGATCCTTCAACAGTCCTAAACCGCCCCGACTTTGAAAAAAACTTGACCTTTCACGGCCTCATCGGCATCTACGATCCCCCACGCCCAGAGTCTCGTCCTAGCATGCACATGTGCCAGAGGGCCGGCATCAGCGTGCACATGCTCACAGGCGACCACCCAGAGACGGCCCGCGCCATCGCCGTAGACGTTGGCATCATCCCTTCGCCCTCGAAGATGAGGCTCATCCGTGGCGATGTGTCCCGGGCAATGGTGCTGGCCGCGCACGACTTTGACCGCCTGTCTGACGACGAGCTGGACGCCATGCCGGAGCTGCCGCTCGTTGTCGCGCGGTGCTCGCCCACGACAAAGGTTCGCATGATTGAGGCCCTGCACCGGCCAGGCCGCTACGTGGGGATGACGGGCGACGGCGTCAATGACTCGCCTAGTTTGAGGCATGCGGATGTGGGTGTCGCCATGGGCATGAACGGGTCGGATGTCGCCAAGGAGTCTGCGGATATCATCCTCACAGACGACAATTTCGCATCTATTCTCAATGCGATTGAGGAAGGGCGGAGGATCTTTGACAATATCCAGAAGTTCATCTTGCATGTCCTCGCTGCTAATGTGGCCTTTGTCATTGCCCTGCTGGCAGGGTTGGCCTTTAAAGATGCCTCTGGTGTTTCGATCTTTGTTATCACGCCGGTTGAGATTATCTGGATGCTCTTGGTTGCGGGTGCCTTTACGGAAACGGGCCTTGGATTCGAGCAAGCATCGCCAGATATTCTTCGCCGGCCTCCACAGAGTGTAAGCCCTGTCTGATCTCTTCTAGATGTCATGACTAACACTGGATAGCTCAAATACGGCGTTTTTACCCCCGAGTTCCTATCAGATCTCGCAGTCCACGGAATCCTAATGCTCATCAGCATCCTCGGCGCATCCGTTGTTGTCCTATACGGCTTCAACACCCAAGGCCTTGGACACGACTGCAACATCAGATATTCCGAATCGTGCGAGACGGTCTTCTCCGCCAGATCCACCGCATTCACAACCATGACGTGGGACTTTCTCCTCTTCGCCTGGCAGCCCATCGACTCGCGGCGGTCCTTCTTTGCAGAGATGTTTGAGAAGGGGGGCGGCTTCAAGGCGTGGTGCATGAGGCTGTGGAAGAGCCCGTTCCTCTTCTGGTCCGTCACCATCAGCACCGTGCTTCTGCCCCCGACTCTGTACATACCCGTTGTGAACCGGGTCATCTTCATGCACAGCGGCATCACCTGGGAGTGGGGGGTGGTCTTTGTCGCGACGTTGGTCTTCTTTGTGGGTGCTGAGGCGTGGAAGTGGTGTAAGAGGGTGTATTTCCGACGGATGGTGGCTGGGGGAGAGGCGAGGGATGTTGAGATGTATGTTTTTGGGCGGCATATCGATTCCGAGAGTGGGAGTGATTCGAATATGGGCGTGGGTCGAAAGTGTTGAAGAATTATGTTAATGCTGGTATAGAATCTAGAGCGTTGCTGTCTAAGCGATTGCCCGTTTAACCTAGATAGCAGTGGGCTGAGAATATATCTGTCTGTTTCAATGAGCTATTGAAGACAGCTTGAGCCTCAGCGATTTGGATCCGAGCATATCCTTCAACACAAGCCGAGATTACACTAGTCATGAACGTGATAGCAGGACAATTCCTTCAAATATGGCTTATAAGGTACATGAGTAAAGAAGCACTATGCCTTATACCCAATCGAGTTATACACAGCAACATATCGAATCTCGTACCTCCCACCTGAAGCGGTAGTGTTGAGCGGTGTCTGCCCACCATACACGCCGTTCGGGAACCCACCCCCGATGGCCATGTTCAGAAGGACAAAGTGAGGTTGATGCACTGTCTGCTCCCATACGTCCTCAGGCAACTCCGTCTCGTTAACCTGGTGGTGCTGAACCCCGTCGATAAACCACCGCAGCGTCTCGGGATACCCTGCTCTGTCAACCTCGATGGCGTACGTGTGGAAGTTTCCCGCGCAAGACCCGTTAGGGCACGGTCGGCTGTCGCCCAGGCCGTTGGGCTCGTCGCATGGTCCTCCAGGGTTTATGCCGCAGTGCAGCACGGCCCAGGCTCGGTCGAGGTTGTTGATGCTTTCCATAATGTCGAATTCCCCGATCGAAGGCCAGTTCCTTTGACCAGGTTAGAACTATGTCTGACAGGCTGTGGATTATTCTCACCAGTAATTGCCGCGGAAGTCGGCGCCCAACGTCCAAAAGGCCGCCCAGTACCCGATGCCGCGGTCGCCCAAGTTGGGGATCTTGAGGTCTGCCTGGATCCGCATCTTGCCGCCTGGCTGTGCCATAAAGTCCTTCCGCTGAGTCTCGATTCGTGCGGATGTCCATGACCCGGTAGAGTTTCTGAGGGCGGTGATCAGAAGATTGCCCTTGCCGTTTGTGCGGAGGTTCTCGACGCTATCCGTGTACGTCTGGGCCTCGCCGTTGCCCCAGGCTGGGGGGCCGCCGGGGTAGCTGGTGCCGGTGTCGATGATCCAGTTGTAGGGGTCGGGGAGGGTGTTGTCGGGGCCATTGAAGTCGTCGCTCCAGGTCACTCTGAATCCGGGAATCTTGGGGATGGCTGCATGAACTCCGGTAGAGAGCATGAGGCCTGTGATGATCTTGTTCAGACCCATGACGTCTTGTTTACTGGTGATGGTGCGAAAGGTTTGTGGGCGATCAATTGTGGTGTATTAAGTGCCAAAAGGGACAACCTTGATGGCAAACCGTAATAGCGAACTGTCAATAATCAATCAATGCCAGAGTTTAATGAATGACTGGTAGCTGAAAGGAGTGAAGGACGCAGTAGAGCGATGTATTAGAGCAGAGGCTGGGGACCAGACTGGCGTCGAAAATACCTCGGAAACATTCTGGATTAAGTAGCTAACCGGCCCGCACATAGAAGGCTGTCCTCACAGCGAGATACTATGGAAATCTCCGACCTTTCCGAAAGCCAAGTTGAAGAGGAAATTACTTGGCTATCGGCGTGCAGCTCCCCCTTTTCTAGGTCTAGGGAGTCCTAGTTTAAGCTTTTGTACCCCTGCGATCCAGGGTCCCCAACCTTATCCCTTGAGATTTGCATAGGCTTGGGGAGACAATTTCCCAGCACATGAACCAATCAGACTCTCTGGTCTGTGAGAACTTTGTCTTTGCCCTGAAAATAGCCTATTAAGTGCAGCATCTCGCGGACAGGATCTCCGCAACTGGTGAATTACTAATGAACCTTAACCTCGAGCCCATCGTGACGGTTCTTCGAGAAGGTGGATAGACCACATGATTAATAATGTCGCACGGAAGTACCGACAGTAGGACATTTTTATTCTCATTCCCTGCAAACCCTATCTTGTGAGGCTACTGCGGCCTACGTAGGCATTTAAAATTGACTTGACATCAATATTAATCTCGAAGCAGGAGGATGAAGCCGGTAGTTTCAGAGCCGCCTTGGGTAATCCTTGGTCTCGCACGTTAACCGCTCTGGTCTGCGCTACTCATTAATAAGCTTGAGCACACGAGGATTCCTGTTTCGCAAGACGATGGGTCGCATCTGAAGTGGCATAGGGGGTTGATAATTAAGGAATCATGCTCAGCCTATGTCACAACCACGTGTCGTTGCTGTGATGTGACAGGGTGAGTTGACAAGGTTCAGGGGCTTGAAAGTAAAAGTGTATACTATCTACCGGCCTATTCTACGGCATTAAAATTGTGGTAGCTTGCGTCCTTCACTATTCTTTACTCCCGGGCCATCGTCTACCGCTCCGTATGCTCTCATTGGCGATTCGAAACCTCAGCCCTTCGATGCTTTCGAAAGCAATAAAAAAGAACACCCGGAAAATCATCAGTGAATATAGGCAACCTGAAGCCTCCACGGGCAAAAGAATGGTTCCGCCCGGGATCGAACCGGGGACCTTCTCGGTGTTAACGAGATGCCATAACCAACTAGACCACGGAACCGGGCTTCTGATTGGCTGTGATAGAAGAGGCAAGATTTTAGTATATTTGCGAAAGAGAAGACTCCAGGCTATGGCTAGCTCCTATAATCTGAATACCCAATGACTTGGGTCATTACCTAGAATATCTAATACTTAACGTTTGTACCTTATTTTCCAGTCTATATCCCCCTTTAGACTTAAATTTAGTTAAATACCTAGGGTAGTTTTAGCCTCGGAGGCAACGAAGCCTGACACCAAGACAGTCTATTCTACACCCAACTGCCCTCGCTGTCAATACAAATCGCAGTTGCACTTTTAAACACCGTGAAACGTGAGGTTTTCGGATAAACGCATGTCAGCCGGCTTGGGCCAATCTTGACGCATGCGCGGAATTAAACCCCTCATGTCCCTCATTCGTCACCCAACAGCCACCATGGACTCCATCAAAGTCGCGGTTGAGGGCGAGCAACTGCTGGAAACCCTCTGGCGGAAGCCTGGTGCAGCAGATTTGCGGTGCCTGGAGTGTCAGGAACCTTTCACGGACGATGCTCTCGTCCGGACATTCCGCCTCGAGCCCTCAGGGCACCATGACCACGGCTCCGGCTACAGCCGAATACTGTCCACTCACAAGGGCGACATCCTGTTATTTGATCGACATTTAAGCTGTCTGGTGGAGAGAGAGATCAAGTTCTCTACCGTATCTCATGTCTGGAACCCAGATGTCTCCTACGTCCAGCAGCAACGGCGAACATTGCTCCAGACGCCAGAGGTTGCGCGTCGCTTTGTCGACATCTCAGCCAAGATTTACGCCGGTGTCCAACAGTACGAGCTTGGAGAGCTATGGCTCGACTACCTGAGTGTGCCTCAGTGGTCTGACGCTCTAAAGAGCAATATCCTCCCCATCATGCATAAACTCTTCACAATAGCAGGGACGACGCTTATCTACTTTGATGATATCAGCCCAGATATAGTAAAACAACTATACGGCAAGAGATCGCAAGAGCGCCTGAGGGCCATGACCTCCGTCTGTAACTCGAAATACTTTAAGCGCATCTGGACCACCATGGAGTTTATCAGAAGCAAGCGCGTCCGCATGATCATCAGCCCTGACTGCACATACCTCGCCGACCTCGACGACCCTGCGTTCTTGAACCGTGTACACGACATCTGGAACGAGGAAGTCAAGCATCACCCTTTTGTGCAACAGCTAGAAGCCAAAGTACAAAAGGGCAAGAATCAGGTTCCTTGGAGCCTCGGACCACTTCGACTAGCAAAGGCCTTGAAGAAGATCAACTTTGCCATGGCTTCTGCGCTCCTGTGCCAAAGGGGATGCCGAGACCACATGGACTACCTCCATGCGCTGAAAGGCATAGTCCGCGTGAGCTCTGCAACCCCGAATCCGATGGGCTCTGACTTCAAGACCGAGTATACCCAGATCGCCTGGGAGTGCTTGAAAGCAGGAGACATGACTCCGTTGCTGATAGCGCCGTTCTTGGAGATGGGAGATCCTAGATGGAGTGATGATTATTGGTGTGCTTTTGCCTATAATGACTGCTTCACCTGGCAGTTGGGTGACGAGACTCATGGACCAGTCTTGGACGGAGAGACTCGCTTCGATGACGCCAACCACATCATTTCTCTGCCCCTCCAGGCGATCGGCATCGTGTTCGTCATCCGAGACCCCCGGAATCCTGACATCCTGAACCGCTTCTCCTCCGCCGCCAAGCTGACTCTGGAATTCGACGGACCAGACCTCAAGGACTTTGTCGCAGCTATCGGAAGAATGTACGGTGCGCAACCATCGGTCATGATGAAGAACCTACAGGCCAGAAACGAAGTAGACCGACTTCAAAACGTTCTCAAGCAGCACTTCAACATGCCGGGTTTGACACGCTGGCCGACGGACGGCCAAGACGACGCACAGTGCTCGCATCTGCCTTGTGCCTCTCCCAGATCCAGGGCGGCCAGGCGCAGAGCGTGCTGGCCGAGGACTGCAGCGGCTCCGGCACCATGCACTGCTTCCCGTACGACTACAAGGCCGGAATCACCTGCACGTCCTGCCACCGGACCTTTGCACACAGGATTGCCGCATTTGGCCCGCCGACAGAGCTGCGGCACGCGAGGGCGTATCGCATCCCCGGACTGAGGTACCGCAGGTCGCATGGGGATGGCATGGCGCTGCTGGTTCAGGATGGCAAGGTTGTTGGACGCATGATGTGGGCCACGCCGGCGTGTGCCTGTAGGAGGACCGAGACAGTGAGGTTGGGCTTGCCGAGGTTTTTTTTGCCGAAGGCGCATTTCAATAACCGGCCGGACTAGCACGGATGTCAAGTTATGGTGGCCTGAGTTTGTTGTAGTTATATCAACGCTCCCCATGGAAGAGCTGCCTCTATCAATCATTCCTTGCCAGCGTCGGCAGAGTTCAGGCTGGATCATGAAACAAGGTCATGTTCCTAAGTGGTTTACCACATCAATGACTTTTCACATGTGGCTTCCTATACTTGACCGGGTCAACCTGAGTCTAGTTAAGTACCGAACACGTAGAACCATACGCAGCCGGTCGACCCCCGAAGTCGGCCGATTTGTAGCTGCCGCTTGCAGCCAGAGAAAGTCTGGGGCAAAATCAGCTCGTCTAAAGTCAACGACGAACTCCCCAGTTAGAAACCCGGCGGGGCTACTCGTCCGGTGAGTCGAGATCTGGGCTGCTTCCACTCACACGAATGATCCAGTAGAGAGATATGACTGGACGCTAAACGAAACATCTACAGGGTGAAACCCAACTGCTATGCACGATCAATTAAATTCTCACCGTCAGGGCCGTATACAAAAAATCCCGACTGGCTACTTCGTATAACTCGGCGATCCCTGCTCTTCCAGAGAGCAGGATGCTATCCCTTGATCCCCTTGATGGGTACCTTGGAAGGATCTTGCGGAGCCAAGAGAGAAGAGGAAAGTGAAACGCAAGCGATAAACAGTCGGCCGATCGCCCGGCCCCAGAGTATTGAATGGTCTAGATCACATGCGATATCCAGGGTTGACTAATACCAAGGGCCTTGTTCTACCGGTACCGTCGGTATTTGCCTCGGCTTGCCAAAGGTATCCTGTTCATAGCGAGCTACTCATACCACTTCCAGGGCCATGGTTATCTAAGAAGGAGTAGGTCAAAAAGATGCCATGTAATATCACTGCCGAGTTTCTTTCCTTCCTGGCACAATAAATTGAATGTTGTCACTCGGGCCCCTCGCCACGCAGAAGTTTGACTTATAGACCTTCCTCTTTCGCTTTTAATCAGATCCTTCTTTGCTTCGCCGCAATCCCCGCAGGCCCTTGCTGTTGTTATGCGAGGACGCGGCACTCGGCCCGACCCGTAGGGAGGACCACGACCCGGAAAGGGACCCGACTACACTAAGATCTGAGATCTGATACGTGGAGATACGGTCTATAGATTGAGTTCTAATCCCCAAAGGCACTTCCATTACTAAGAGATATTTTGGAATCCCTGAAGACTCCACGACAAAGATTCCTGCATATCACGTACCCTGACTTTCTCAAGCCGTCGAGGCGCGTTGCAAAGACAATCCACTATGAAGGCACTCGATCTGCACCTGATCTGTTGTCGATTCACGGATGGCTTTACAGAGGAAGAATCTAAATCAACCCACAAGATCCGTATTTTTATAAAGAGATATACATACTGGAAGATTTCCAAATTAGGAGAGGATGAGAAAGTTCTGTATTAACAAGCAAGGGCGTGGTTTCTACTCAGCTGCCCCCAATGTGAGTTGAGTTGATTCTTTCAAGATTGGACATTTGCCAACAACCTCTGACAATCCTTTCGGCAAGGATAGCAGCAGCTCTGCGGCGTATGTTGCGGCGATTTCCCCTTTCAAAAGAGAAAGCGCACAAATAGCAAATCTAGTAGACTCTGGCAACTTGAAGCGGCACGGTAACCTTGGGCAGTATCGTTCGTTACATGCAATTTTTCATCCAATGCAGTCTGAATGACCAACTGTCCGTCTCCATCTCCAGAGCATCGAGGCTCAACTATAAGCAGGGCCTCATCCCCTCAAAACCTCCTTCCATCATCACCAACCATCAAACACATTTCAACCTCAACAACGATCATCTCAGCGCCTCAAAACCTTCAACATGAAGTTCTCTCTCGCCGTAATTTCTCTTTTCGCCACCCTTGCCATTGCCGGCCCTGCTGGCGTGGCCCCGGACGACATTGAAGCCCGGGCTTGCAAGCTCCGCGATAACCATTGTAGCAACAACGGGGAGTGCTGCTCGGTATGTTGGCAGTGAACATGTTCTTGTTGCCTCTTCTACGCAAGTTGAAAAAGGAATTGGCAATCAAGTTATATCCTCTGCAACTTCATGTTGCCGGGGATCTGGTTAGAGTCTAGGCTGATCTAGCACGACAGAACCAATGTGTCAAGCGCACCGGTAGCCCTAGCAAGCGCTGCGTAAGTGTTTGACTCTAGCTGTTTGCAGTCATGATACTAATTATTTTTTCATTCTAGTCTTAAGCTGCTTCTTCAAGCTCTTTCTACCGGTCTTGTGACTCTTGTTTCCAACGGGGTCGGGAACGGAGACCTATTGGGACCGGTCCGCGGGAATTTTGCAACAATAAGAAGACGGGGGAGGAACGGGCTATTATCGCTGGTCAAAGTTTAGGTGGCTAAAGGGATTATTGCGCTTTTTAAAACCCAGTTACCTATAGTGATAAAGCTCTATATGCAGCAGTCTTTCGTAAAAAATACTGTTTCCGTGACCAGTTGATTCTCAAAGCATGATCCTTTTCTAATTGCCTTTGGGCAATCAGCGACGACAGGTCAACGTCTCTAGCAGTAGTCACTTGTCCCCGAACCACCATCATGACACGTAACATCGCAGTAATCCAGATACCGGATCCAACCCTCCCCTCCCTCGCCACACATAAAAGTAGAGTAGTAGACAGTGTTCAAGTTGACCTCTTGTTCGTTTCGCTCAAGTTCCGCGATGATCTCGCCCCGGTAGTTTCCTACATGCCTGAGAGTCAGCAAGGGAGTGCAACCATGGACATGCGCAAGGGCAACACGCCTCGTTTTAAGAGGTTGAAGCCACAGTAGACAAGACCAGTTGTACAGGCCGCCGCGGAGGTGAGAGAGGGGAGGATGCCTGTGATGGCGATGGCAACGGCGATGGGCTTGACCATCCTGGTAGATTTCCTCGCGGAGTGGGAGTGAGGTTAGCGAGGATGTCGATGTGGTTGACTGGGTAAGCCGTGGGTGTTGTAGATGCCCAGCTCTGACGGTATTTCAGGGAGTGTCTGAGTTTTATAGTACGGTTCTCCCTTTCTCCTCAGTTCTATTCTGCATTGCCTGGCGGCCTAGACGGCTACCTTATTCGCCGGGCAGGCCGTCGGCAACGGCAATCCACAAAATAAGTTCGCCGATTACCTCGCCGGCAGTGGCGTAATAATAAAGCGGTGCAAAGGAGATGCTCACTGGCTCGGGGACGTCTTCCCGTCAGATTCTAGTAGCGTTGAGAGCAGAGAGCTGGGCTTCAGCCTCAACCCCTGTCTTTCGAAAAGCTGCGGAGAAATAAACTCGTTGCTCAGGACCATAGTAGAGAGGCCTGGACGGATTTATCCCGAGGGCATCGGCGTGAATGGCAACGAGTAAGTTATGCCGTGTCTCGGGGGAACTCTAATGCTACTACGCAAGTGTGTCAACTGCTTCGCTCCGTTACTAATCCATGAGAGCGCCGTGAGAGATGCTTGATAAGTTGATATGATATATCCCAATTTACTTGTCCAGTGGTAATTCGGGAGTAGGGGGCTGGATAAGTATCATATATCTCTTAAAGAGCAGAAGGGCTCACCTTGGACAAGTATCATCTATCTCTTAGTAAAAAGCAACAGATGAAAAAATCAAATCGCATGGCAGGTCCATGGTCATATTGCAGCGACTGATTCTTCATGGCAAATTCTCGTGGTTGCAGGTGAATCCCTAATTTCATCAGGCCAGAGTATGGATATACCTGTGGTGCTAAATACGCCTTATCCCCCGAAGAGTGAGAACAGCGAATCTGTCAGCCATCCACCTTAGTTACTAGTATCTCTCACACAAAACATTCCGGATCAACGTCCGGACTGACCACCCCGGATCCATCCTGACAGAAGCCACCGCCGTCACAAAAGCCCGCGCCTCCGGCACACGGCCCGCCCTGGTTGACATTACCCCCGGAGGAAGCACCATTGCCGCCGCCGTTGGCATTATCGGCCCCGTTGGCATTGTTGGCGTCATTTCCACCCTGACCGCCTCCGCCAACGCAGTCGGGGTCCACGTCGGGGCTAACCGCCCCGGATCCGTCCTGGCAATGGCCGCTGCCGTCACAAAAGCCTGCACCGCCAGCACAGGATTGTGCGGCCACTGTTGGGATGTAAGACAAGGATTGTGAGGCCCAGGGAGCCAGGTGAAGGAAACGTACCAATGCTGGCCAAGGTACCGATAAGCAAGACTGGCAGCTTCATGGTAGATGATTAATAGCCTAGGGTTCCCAGGGTTCGGTGTCGATAGAAAGAGCGTAGTCGGTATAATAGAGAATATGAGAAGCAATAGCGAGCCAGCCGCTCCAGGTAATTTAGGTGATGAGAAAATAGTGACCTGGAATCACGCAAAACTTGGATGATGACTGATATTTATGAGGGGCTGTAGGCTACTATTGCAAGAGAAAGAACAAGGATAACCAGGTTCCTACTATGTATTGTCAAGGGGTCATATGAAACGAACGTCCGGCAGGCCCGATACGTCAAAGCTGAATCACATTACTCGAGATGGACTTGGATTTAGAATCAATGTTTGATAGTAGCTACTTGTGTTTCTTTGCTCCTTTCTCTATTAAACATGGCGAGGTAGTTGCTATGTTCAAGGTGTAACGTTGACAACCCCCAAGCATCACTTCAAGGGCTACATCTGTGACCTGGACAGCTCTTGGTGATGGAGGCTTGTATTCCAAGGCGTTGCTACTTTGTTGTAGCCCATTGGCATTGATCCAGGGTCTAAACTAGCAAAACTCATGTTTCAAGCACCAGGCAGGAGAATTCCTTGTTTACTATCCATCTCGCCCACAAAGGATAAATGTTTACACGGCCAGTTTCAGATCCCATGTCAGGTCGTGCTTCTTTAGTTTCACATTCATGCCTTGACCTCTCATTGGGTAACTAGGTTTTTAAACCTCCTTTACTTTCCGTGTCCGGAATCGCTGGTCCACATGCCCTGTGATACATTCCGGCCAGTCCACGGAAATTCCGGGCAGGAAATGAGGCTGACCATGACCATCTGATGCACCACCTGGAAATCGGCAGGGTAAAGAATAATTCTTTAGTGACTTGGTCAATATTAAAAAGGTCTCTCAATTCCGGTGGTAAAATTATCATTTGTCAGCTGGCGAAACCTTCTATCTTTCTCAAAGACTGGTGCTGCCCTCTTCTCGACGGATATCCCGAGCCCGCCTCACCTCAGCTTCCAACTGCTCGCGTTCCTCTACCGTAAGATCACTCTTCGCAGACCCAATCTTGAAAAAGACGTACAGGATCAAAGAGGAAAAGAGCCGCGACCAATCTCTTCATGTACTCCTGGGCGATTTATGTAACGGGTCAGAGGCGATTCGCCCTTCAACGTAGTAAGCTCCGACAAGGCAGCCCTGGGATGAGGGCGATGATTATCTGGGGGTTCACCCAGCCATTCGGGGCATGCGAGCTATCGGTGATGGAGCAGATGACCAAGAGCAAGCCAGGTACTATTGTGCCAGCGCCCCATCAGTCCATACGGACATCTCCAGGCCTCTTGTCATGATAATCGAGGGGAACCGTCAAGCACGAGACCGCAGTGATGACGGCGAGGAAAACCGTACCCAGCCAGAAGTACTCCATGAGAGGAGCTGGGCGGCGATACCCCCCGTGAGAATGCCGACAAAGAAGCCGAGGGGGGCAAAGGCGCCGTACAAAGCGAAGACGAGATTCTTGCGAGGCCCGGGACGGTACAGCTTGCCGAGGATCATGATGCCTTCCGGGAGGAACGCCGCGGAGCCGAATCCCTAGAGGGCTCGGCAGAAGATGAGCATCATGTAGTTTCGGCTGAAACCCGCAATAAGAGACCACATCAGAACCCAGGCCAGGCCGGTGTTGAACACCAGGTAGCCGCCGCACATACCCCCCAGGCGACCAAAAGGGGGGGGGGAAGCACCCGTAATGATGGAAAAGACGCTAGACAGCCAGATCTGAGGAGTTGGTGGAATATCTAGCTCCTTGAGACGCGGGGGGAGTTCGATGTGAAAGCCGCTGACGAAGAATTCCTGGCGTCGGTCTGTTAGGTTTCGAAAGGACGTCGAGTTGGGGAACAGGGGTCGGAATCTCTTCCCGCCATCAGGATGGATCCAAGCAGTGCAAAGCAGAATCCGAATTCGGACCAACGGGAAGGGAAGGCGGGCGGTCTCTGTCTGCCTAGGATCTGGACATCGATGTCAATGTCTCTCCCTGTGGTGCCAGCGGTTCGTTCTCGGAGGGCCTCAATCTGAGCTCTCTGGCATTGAGGCGTCCTTGAGAAGGGCCGTCCCACCTGCACAGTAATTTTTCTTGTAATAGGCTTTCGAGCAAGGGCATGAATGTTGCCTAACAAATGGATGGTCTAGGGAGCCAAGCATCGCTGGGTCAGCCAAGACAGACTACCCGGGGTTGGCGGCTTACCACGCTGCAGCGTCTTGGCCCCGAATCCCTGGCTTGGGTTCCTTTTATCGTCGAGGCACGTACTGTGGCTTCACTACGTAGATCAAGCATATAGTCCACTTAACCTTTAAACGCAGTGTATAAACCTGCGTTCGAGAAAATAGTTTGAACGTTCAGTCAAGTTGCCTAGGTATCAACGGCTGTTTACGGCAGCCCTGAAACAAGACAAGTTGAAGCTGACAGTGATTACATTATAGTCGAATAAACAAGTTTCCGTTTTGGCATTATTTGCCGAGTTGTTGGAGCCGGCATTGGTTGCGAGGTCTTGTTATACCACCGAATATTTCAAGTTGTCGGCTTCAGAAGCCGAGAACAGGCATGTTACAAGTGGCCAGCTATGCAAGTTGTAGGAGCCGAATAACAAATATGAGACATAATACACTAATGAGTGGGTTTGTCGACTCAACCAAACACAACTTCTCATTGCTACCTAGGCAAGCCGAGTTAAGCTGATGAAATGAGATCTAGGGTGGGAAAAAAACTGTGTTCTTTTTCATCGTTGAAGCAGCCCGCCTTTAAGGGAACAGCAAGCAGAATAAGAGATCTAGGGTAAACGCTGGGCTCGGTTTCTTCGGCGATTACGTAAGGCTCGAAACCACAGCTTCGTAATCAGAATTGCCACTAACTTGTTAGGGTGAGATCCTTGATAAAATACAGTCTTGGCAGCTCTTCCAAGCTTAGCATTTCAGCTAAGCGAGGCTGATTTTTCTAGAAGCTTGTGTGAAGGCCTCGTATTTAAGGCGCCAACAAGCCCTGTCATCAGGCAGGTGATTCCTTCGCGGGAAATCCAGTCTGGTAATCTCCAAACATCTCCCAGACCCAAGACCAAGCATCAGTGACTGACGAATGAGATGCGCCCGCGGCCAACGCCCTAGGCCTCGTTGAACTCTTGCTATTGCTTCAGTGCATCCCCCTCCCTCCCCCTGACATCCCCCAAGAGAGATCATCACCCCCTTGCCCTCTTATCGGCCACTTCTTCTTGCCTTAATAAGCAGGGCCACTGGGCTGGAGCTTTCAGCTCTACCACTTTCGCGCACTCCACTATGTCACCCTCCCCCCCCCCCGATAGCGACAGTCAGAGTGTCACCTCGCAGCAGATAGCCAAGAAAGCATGTCACAGTTGCCGCCGGGCTCGCCTACGCTGTGATCGCTCGTTCCCCGAGTGCACGAAATGCACCTCGCGCGGCGTCGAGTGCCTCGGCTACGGCCGGTTGTTCCTGTGGACGGGCGCCGTCGCCACGCGGGGAAAGCTGGCCGGGCAAAGCTCGAGTGCCTCTGTGTGTCGTCTCCCTAAACAAGATGAGCTGGTCCCCTACGATGGCCAGGCCGAGCCGTGGAACTTCTTCAACGAGCCCGTGGCCGGGCCAGGCGATAATCAAGTCTCCGCTTCCTATCCTAGGACGCCTCTCGGTGGGGACGCCTCGACGCCCTGGATGCTGGTCGACCCTCTGTTCCAGGACATGACCCATTCGCAGAGGTACTATCTCAACTATTGTACGGAATCTGAGCGCCTTCTTGCTGGCCTTCGCTGCTTCGTGTTCTGGCCCGACTAACCTCCTCCAGTTTCGTCTCGGGTCTGTCGTGACTTTGTCGCGCATGACCTCCCTGACAATAACCCGTTCCGCAGCCTCCTGTTGTTGACCAACACGCATCCGTTCCTGCAGCAGATCATCATTGCCATCTCGGCGGCGCACATGTGCAACCTGGCGAGGCCGTGGCTGGGCCCCGACTCGTTCAGCAGGAGGCCGCCGCCTAGGAAGCTGCTGATGGATGCGCTGGTGGCCAAGCAAAAGGCGCTGCAGATGATGCCCTCGGCGCTGCAGAATATCGAAACGATAGGAGCAGATGTCATCCTAGCCACTGTCTTGTTCCTATGCAACGTTGAACTGCTCGAGTCGGGCTGGCAAAGTTGGAGGCCGCACCTCGAAGGTGCAAAGAGGCTTCTGAATCTAGTCAAACCCCACGGCTCCTTTAACGACGCACTAAGAGACTATGTCGTATCCGACTGCTACATGTCAGTGGATCTGCAACGATGCGTCAATGTATCATGAACTGACTGCCTCTTATAGTTACTGTACTTTGAGTTTGTCCTTTAACCCTGCAGTGCCGGGCGACCAGGCGTCTTACTTTCCGCCATCTGAAATTCATTCAACCCTCGCGAGAGCTACTAATAATTTCTTTTGCTGTCCCCCTGAAGTGCTTGACATCCTTAGCTTGGCAGCCCAGTTGTTGAACAACGGCACAGACAAGGGAATTTCAGACGAAGAGGTCGTATCAGGGTTTGCCGGGTTGCTTAAACGTGCACAAAACGTCGACGTCTTGGCCTGGGCACGCAACGGCATGGAGCCTTCAAACAAGGGAGCCATCCAGAGCCGGTTCATGACGGGCTCGGCGCACCGGCTCGCAACCTGTCTGTACATCATCCAGTCGACCCCGTCCCTGGCCCTTCGGGTGCCGGACCAAGTATTCCAGACTCTCATCCGGGAACTCTACGAGACTCTGCTACCGATGCCGGACGAGGATCCAAACTTCAAGGCAACCGGCTGGCCGACGTTCATATACGGCACGACAGTGACCAGCCCGGAGAGGAGGGCGTGGGTTCTGGACCGACTGAAGAGGGTGGCGGCGGTGAATCCCTGGGGCTTCCTCTACTCGGCCATCGACACGCTGCGGATCCTCTGGGATCTCGATGCAGAAGGGAAGGGGACCAAGAATTGGGTGCAGGCGCTCAGAGAACTCAAGGTGGACTTTTTGATGGTCTGACATGGTCTGGTTGGGAAAGTGGCGGCGCATGATATGTCCCTGCTGGGACCAGGTCCCGGGGGACACAGGACTTTTTTCTTTTGTGAGAGATACCATGATGACCGGAACGATGTTTCGATACGAATGAGAGCGAAATGCGAGTTTTCAAGTGTCAGCAAGTTCTCGACACCCCATAAATATTTAGTCAAGAATTTGCAGCAGTTTTTTTGCGATTCAAATCATGAGACAATAAGTTGGGTATGGTGCAGGCATCCCCGGCCCTGCTTGGGCCACCTGCGGCTTTTTGCCCATCCTTGCATACGCGTTGCAGCAGTTTGCATGATGCAGACGAACTCGCAGTAGCAGTGTAGCACTGGACTGGGTTGTAGATCGAGTATGAAGTTGCTGTAGACAAAAGTATTAAGCTTTACTTTGACAACCGCATGACGTTGAGGCTTCACGGGATCTGGCAGCTTCCGCAACTCTGAGGATTGCGCGTCCAGAGTCATAGTTCTAGAGCGGAATATTCCTCCCGAAAACGGACGTGCCGATATCTGGTCCGTTATCTTTATCACTCTGATACGGAGGCAACCTCGAGGTCACCTCGCGGAGTAGCCGTCACACCTCGACCAGGATCCTTGCGCTTTGGCCATGATACACCGGATTTGCTGTGCCGTCTCCCACACTAGACCAGTCCACAATGACATCAAGCGACCCGGTTCCTCCAGTTCGCTTCCCCGGCTGTGGTGCTAAACCCGTTCAATTGCTTTCTCTCGGAAACGTACCACAATGAGTAAGACGACGGGCTGCCCTAAAAATTCAAGCATCTGTCCATTGCGGCCCGACTGGGGCTCCCTGTGGGGGGTTACGACCGGCTTGTGTTCCGGCCATGGGCTGTTTTAGGAATCTGGAGAGTATAAAAGAAAAAAATTTCCTTGCCCCCTTGGACAAGCTTCAGTTTCTCGATAACGCACACGAAAATGTCCTGCTGACTCTCGATTGCCGTTTCCTTCCACGCCTATCGCCCGCCCTAACACCCCCCCGAGTGAATGCGGCTCCAAGGAGCCGTCTTGCCAAATCACCTACGAAGTTAACTCTTCCTGATGGCCGTCCCCCCCCGCGACATCGATGAAGCGCTCCCCGGCACGAGAAGGCTCTTCACCGACGAGTGGGCCAGCGTCTCGGGCGACAGCATCCCCGAGAAGCATGGCGACATCATCCTCGTCCCGCCGCCGACGCAGTCGCCCAACGACCCTCTGAACTGGAGCCTCGCGCGCAAGTCGTGGCACTCGTTCCTGGTCTGCTACATCGTCGCCCTCACGGCCGCCACGTCCAACGTCGCGGGCGCGGCGGGCGTGGGCGTCAACGAGCAGTATGGCATCAGCTACGACGTCTTCAACACGGGCGCGGGTGTTCTTTTCGTCGCGATCGGGTACTGGACTCTGCTGAGCTCGCCCGCCGTGCATCTGTACGGGCGGCGCATCCTGTACCTGGTCGGCACCGTCTGGGGCCTCATCGGCAACATCTGGTTTGGGCTGTTGCAGAACACGGCCGACACGGTGTGGTCGCAGCTGTTTGTCGGGGCGTCCGAGTCGGTCGCTGAGGCGGTCGTGCAGCTTTCGCTTCTGGACATTTGGTTCGAGCACCAGAATGGTACGTCGCTCGGCTTGTACACCCTGGCTACCTCGGTGGGCACTTACGTCGGCCCTCTGATCGGCGGTCATCTCGCGCACAATATCGGCTGGCGGTGGATTGGCCATGTGGGTGCCATCGCCTCGGGGTTTACGCTGGTGCTCTTCTACTTTGGCCTCGAGGAGACTGCCTTTGAGCGCAATCGCTACCTGGACATGCAGCAGAGCGACGAGGGTTTTGCTGGGAATGGCGGCAGCCAAGTCGACGGCATTCCCGCGGTGTCTCCCACTCACCAAGGCGACGACGGCAAGACCAACGACGAAAAGTCGGACAATTCGCCCCAGGACGTCGAAGCCGGGATCGTCAACGACACTGCGTCGTCCCGCCGCGCCCAGATCGAGCGCAACCGCCTCTCGGTCTCGTTCGCGCGCGAAAAGTCCTACTGGCAGCGCATCGCCCTCATCACCCCGGCCTCGAACCTCCGCGGCTTCGGCTTCCGCCAGTACGTCCACCGGCTCTGGCACACGATGCGCATCTTCACCTTTCCCGCGGTGTGGTTCGCAGGCCTGCAGTGGGGCATGCAGAACATCGCGCTGTCCTTCTACCTCACCGTGCAGGAGGACTACTGGATCGGCCCGCCGTGGAACTACAGCGACGCGGCGGTGGGCAACATGAACATCCCGTGCCTGATCGGCAGCGTCATCGGGTGCTTCTACGGCGGGTACTGCAGCGACAAGTTCATCCTGTGGATGGCGCGGCGCAACAGGGGCATCATGGAGGCCGAGTCGCGGCTCTGGCTCATGGCCCTGTGCGTCGTCATCTTCCCCCTGGGGATGTGGCTGTTTGGCATCGGGTCAGCCCAGGGCTGGGACTGGCCCGTCCCCTACGTCGCGCTGGGCTTCATCGGCTTCGGGTACGGCTGCGCGGGGGACCTGAGCATCACCTACCTGGCCGACAGCTACCCGGACATGGTGCTCGAGGGCATGGTGGGCGTGGCCGTCATCAACAACACGCTGGCCATGATCTTCACCTTTGTGTGCAGCTACTGGATCGACACGGGGCTGCAGAACTGCTTCATTGAGCTGGGCGTCTTGAGCTTTGTGATCCTCATGACGTCGCTGCCCATGGCGGTGTGGGGGAAGAGGGCGAGGCGCTGGACCCTTTCCAACTATGCGGCGTTCCTGCGGATTCGCGATGGCATGGATGGTTGAGGTGCTGCCCCTGTTGGAAGATCAGATCAAGTGGTCTGGTAGACACTGGACTTTGGCTTGGACGGGTGCCGAGTCAACCTCGGCTGCTGAACAGGACAAAGTCGGATTTTCTTGGCTCGTTTCGGCGAGCCGTTACTTTCTCACTCGTATAACTAGATTGTAGACTGTTTTCACTTGATAATCTGTATATCGTCAATACATTGAGGGTCCTTGCGATCCTTCGTTCCTTGAATCTCTAGATGGCATTTGGCCCCCTAACGATAGCCATCTGATGGTGAGCCTGGATGTTCCGAGCATGGGGCAGCGTCAAGCGAATTGGAGCATTCTACCACCTAACCCCTAAAGATTCCTATTGCATCTGACTACTATTAGGGGCTGGATAGGAAGAGTGACGAGGTAATGGTAAGTATAGCCAGCCTTTATACCGCATGGTACCCCTAAACTACTTGACTCCTGATTGCTCGTCACACGCTGCTTGTTTATCACTTCTTTCTTTTTTAATAAGTTTTAATTGCCATGCTCTAAAGAAATTCATTCGCCAAGTGTCATCATGAGGTCGTAAGGACTTGTGCGTCTTGAAGCAGCCGCTCGAGCCCCTTGGCGACACGGCCGACGCGATGTTCAAGCTTCTTCTTCTTGCCCTCCAGGTCAGTCAAGGCAGAAGCAGCGAGGGCATCACGCTCTGCGGCACAAGTCCCTCCCAAGCTAATTCTAGATGCGACAAAGGCCTCCGGGTCGAGGATCGCTCTCACCTGAGAGACCGAGTAGTCACTCAGGGCCTTGCCTGTGATGAGCTCGCCGTGCAGCTCGCCGCCACGAACGCCGGCGACCTCGTGGGCGGCAACAAGCTGTGCGACACTCTCGTGGGCATCACGGAAGCTTAGGCCGTGCGACGCAACAAGGGCATCGGCCAAAGCACTCGCCGTGGACCAGTGTTTGCTAGCCGAGTCGCGCATAGCAGGCACGTCAAACTCTACCGTCGCAATGACCTCGCGCAGCAGGGCTATGGCTCCCACGGTCTCGGCGCACTGGCCAGGCAGCAGGTTGTGGATGTACGCCTGATCGACGTCGGTCGACGTCGCGGTATGCATGACGCCGAGCTGGCTCGCGGCCCATCCCACCGCCACGCCGGCGAGGCCCCGGATGCGCTCCAGGACCATCGGGTTACGCTTCTGGGGCATCATGCTCGACGTGCCGCACAGCGAGGCGTCTATCCGCACGAGCCCGACCTCGCTTGACGACCAGTAGTTGAGGTCGGAGGCGAGACGGCTGATGCCCGATAGTGTGGCGGCCAGAACGCCAGCAAGCTCAGCGCCCATGTCAAGCGATGCGAGTCCGGCATCTCGGGCGTTGGGGATGGGACGGTCGAAGCCGAGGTAGGCGGCTGTGTCGGTGCGGCTGATGGGCCACGAGGTCCCGCTGTAGGCGGCGCCGCCCAGCGGGCTGACGTTGAGGCGGTCGTACGCGTCGAGGAGCCTGTCGAGGTTGCGCGACACGGCCCAGTAGTGGGCGTTGAGGTAGTGGTCGATCGTGGTGGGCTGCGAGTGCTGCAGATGTGTGTAGCCCGGCATCAGGGCGCCGGCGTATCTCTCCGCCGTGGCCAGGATCTCAGCGCCGAGGCGTGTCAGCTCGTCGATGACCTGCGTGAGGCTCGCGCGGTTGACCAGCCGCCAGTTGGTGGCTTTCTGGTCGATGCGGCTCCGGGCTCGCTGGATGTCGCGGCCGTGCGGGCCGAGGACACTCTCGAGGTACCGCTCGATCTGGAGGCCGAGGGTTCCCACTTCGGGGTCGGAGGCGAGGATGGCAGCTGTGTCGCCGGAGCGGAGGTCAAGGAGGGCCTGGACGATGGCGCGGCCGTGCTGGGCGTCGAAGATGCCCGTCTGGGTGAGCATGACGGCGTGGGCGAGGTCGGTCAGGACATACTCGTCGAGGCTGACCAGCTCGTCGTCCAGCTCGACCTTGTTGACGTGTGTGACTAGTAGTTGAGAAGCCCGGGTTCCGAGGCGGTTCTCGGTCAGGGACGCGTGAGCTGCGGTTGTACTCGTCCTCGCCGGGGGGGAGTTGCTGCGTCTGCGCTTGGTTCCTCCAGGCGCTGGACTCTTGATTGAAATGGTCATTCTTGTGAAGTGATGAGGCTGTAAGAGGCTGAGAGAAACTACAGTTGCTCGGTCTATTGCCCGGGACAAACACCTTTTTATGAAGAACCCATTGATGATGTTCGTGGAAAGACGGGCACGTAGAACCCCTCGCATACGATGGAGACATCTGGCATATCTGCCAAAGCCCGGTGACCTCGAATATTTCCTTGGTAACAATCCTTTGCCGACACTCCCCACAGACCCTGATCAACCTGATCTACTTCTTAGTCCTCGGAGTAGGAGTCCGGGGTTATGCGGGGCTGTAGGTAGTCATCGGCGCACTCTCATCAGCCCCGCCAGTGTGATCCTCGGCATGCTACTCCGTAAGGATGGCCGTGAACTTGGGCCCCCTAGACCTTGTTGACCAATGGCACTACATCAAGGCATGCAAGACGGGGTTGTTCTGCAGGGCATCTTTCCCTGTGTGGGAGGCGGGGATTGTCGGCTTTCTAACCGCCATTGTGGAAACGCCAGGGGCGGGGAATGGCGGCATGAGAACTAAAACCGACGGATCAGCCGTCGACCCCCAGCCGCCACCTCTACCCTCGACTCATTCCCAGGCCCCAGTCCCCATGGGGAGAGACCTTGATCACGCCGTGCCAATACTTTGATCCCATATGGTGCTACTCGGCGGGATGCAACCTTTGTCATGAGTATAAAGTCCACCTGATCAACCCATGATGAGACCCAGTTGCCGAACCATCAACATAAGTCTTCCAGCTCTCCTCCATCCTCGCCAAAGCCTTGTCTCGCAGAGCCCATACTTTCAGTCTTTGACAACATGGGTTGGTTGAACAGCCCCAAGAGCGCCGAGGAGCGCCTGGCAGAGAATACCCGGCTCGTCGGCCCAGAAATCGCCGCGGTATGTTATAACGAGAATATCGAAAGTACGTGAGGCCAACCAAGCTAATCCTCTCATTTTTGTCTCAGGCTCTCCCCGACCATGACAAGCCATGGTGGAAGGAGATGCATCTTATCCGCCTCAATGCCCTTCTCTTTCTCTGCTGCATGTCTGCTGCGACGGTGGGATATGACGGTGAGACCCCCCCCCGAGACAGGACTGTGAAGGAGGTTGTCAAGCTAATGCTTGCAAAAGGCGCCATGATGAACGCCTTGCAGATCAATCCGTCCTGGAAGTCATACTACAACCATCCCGCCAAGGCCAAGCTGGGCGCCATCAACGCCATGATGCCAGCCGGCAAGATCATCGGGTTCCTCTTTGTCGCGCCCTTCTCCAACAGGTTCGGACGCAAAAAGTCACTCGTCCTCGCATTCATCATCTCCGTGCTTGGCGCAGCCATCCAGGCTGGGTCCGTCAACCTGGGGCTCCTGATCTTCTCACGCTTCTTCCTTGGGTTCGGCTGCGGTGTCATGTCCCAGCCTAGCCCTATCCTTGTCGCGGAGCTGGCGTATCCTCCCCATCGCGGAAAGGTCACGGCGCTGTACCACTGCTTCTATGTGAGAAAAGAGTTTCCATCGAGAAAACGAACCACAACTCACAGTGTTCTAGTTTGTTGGCGCAATCGCCGCCGCTTGGATCACCTTTGGCACGCTTAGAATGACTGGACCTTGGAGTTGGAGGATCCCTACGCTGCTCCAAGGAGCTGCTCCATTATTGCAGCTCATCTTCTCCTACTTCCTGCCAGAGTCGCCCAGGCAAGTCCACTTCTATGTTGTTGGCTCTCGGTTTAGTTGCTCTCTTCTAACTTGTTTAGATTCCTCATCGCAAAGGGCCGGGACGATGAAGCACGCGCCCTGCTGATCAAGCACCATGCCGCCGGTGATGCGAACTCGCTGCTCGTCGTCCACGAGGTCGCTCAGATTCGCGAGGCCGTGCGGACCGAGAACAACTCCGAGAAGCGACCGACCCTCAAGAAGATGCTGGCCAGTCCCGCGAACCGCCGACGGCTTCTCATCTCCGCCATGGTGGGCACCGCAGCCCAGTGGTCTGGTAATACTGTCGTGTCCTATTACCTGGTGCTCGTCCTCAACGGCGTTGGCATCACCAACCCTACGCACCAGTCTCTCATCAACGGAGGTCTGCAGATCTTTAACCTCATTGCTACGGTGGGATGTGGCGCCATGCTGGTCGATACTCTGGGACGCCGTCGCCTCTTCCAGTGGTGCGCCGTGGGCATGACCGCGTCATATGTTGTACGTAAACCCTCTGCCATCAAGCTACAAGCGCCAACCGCTAACAATCATCAGATCTGGACGATCCTCAACTCCCGATTCGATGCCACTGGCTCGGCTGGGTTTGGCTACGCCGTCATTCCCCTGCTCTTCGTCTTCTACTTCCACTACGACATTGCCCTGACGCCGCTTCTCTACTCGTACCCGACCGAGCTCTTCCCCTACGAATGGCGAAGCTGGGGAGTTGCATTCACCCTGATCGTGACAAACGTCACGCTGATTATCGGTCAAGTCTGCAACCCGATCGCGATGGCCAAGCTGGGCTGGAGATACTATATACTCTTCTGTATCCTCGACGGCCTTTTTGCCGTGCAGGTCTGGCTTCTGTTCCCGGAGACGAAGGGCAAGTCCCTCGAGGAGCTTGTAGATATTTTTGACAAGTTGGATGCCGCCCCCCTGGTTGATGTGGAGAGAAACAAGCTCGACAACGTGGATATGGAGAAGAAGAGGGAGGTGTTCCACGAGGGCGCCTCCCGGTAGGTTATCATGGTACCTAAAGCACATGGCTCTAGTCAATAGTGGTATTTGGAACGTGGGAAGTTGACGACTTGGCTGGCCGTCCCTGGTCCAAGTTGTGAGAAATTCAAGGAGCAGTTACCTTGCAAAAGATCCAACAGTGCTACACGTAGTTGTCCTGCTCCTTGAGGCCCCCTTACACCGAGAAGCCTCAACTTCCTCTTGGCGCTAAACGGCCCCATCCCTATTCAACGTCTTTGCCATGCCGTAGTTCTGGCGAGACGTCCGTTTCTACTTGCCTCGTGGAACAAAGCTTTTAACTAGCTCTTCCTTCCTTGAGCCGTTTACAACCATCTATCCGCATTTGTGATAGATTTAGGGGACATGGGGCGATTCTGCCATTGAACGTTTCCGCCCCCACATGTCCTTGGTGCCATCTTTGTTCTTGGCGAAATCTAGAACTGGAATGTGAAAGGGTTTGCAGCTCGTGACGGGTGAGGCGTGGCGTTTACTTGTCGCTAAACCGTTCCAGCGTGGCGGCTGCGTCGCGCTAAGCTAGGAACTCGTGGGAAAGTGGCGATAGCCTCG
Source organism: Fusarium nematophilum (assembly GCA_033030565.1). NCBI lineage: Eukaryota > Fungi > Ascomycota > Sordariomycetes > Hypocreales > Nectriaceae > Fusarium > Fusarium nematophilum. The sequence goes on along the minus strand of JAVIXY010000048.1, from coordinate 51,316 downwards.
TGATTCTCAGGGCCTCGCTGTGGGCATTCAACGGATGCAAGGGCGATAGAGTACTGGTTCAGGGGAATATCGGTTGTCGGTGAGGGGGTTGACTTGGGCTGAAAGAGAACCCGGGTCGCTGTACTCTGAGGACTCAGGTATAAAGAGATGCTCAATTCCATCCTTAGCCCCCAGAAACCAGCAGCAACAGACACACCTCCAACTACAACTCTCTTCTCTAAACACCCTAAAAGAATTCTTCCCGTCAACATGAAGTTCACTCTCATCGCCGCCCTTCTCGCCCCCATCGTGGCCGCCATCCCCCAGGAGCTCCAAGAGCGAAGCGGATGCGGCGACAACTGCGCCCGAGCTGTCGTCCCGGGATTCCGTGGTCCTGAAGTTGTGGCCGCCCGTCAGGCCGACTGCAACGCTTACCTCGAGGTCACTACAACCCCTCCTGCCAAGTGAGTCTACAGCTATCTGCCCTTCAACTGTCTTTAGTCTAACAGGGACCCAAGGACTGTCTTTGTGACCAAGTCTATCCCTACGTACGCCAGTGCCTGCTCTGGAGAGCCTCGATACCTCACTGCGTGCTCGTGTGCTAGCGCTTCGGCCGTGACTGTTGAGGCGCCCACTCCCACTGTTACCAAGGTGGTGTTTGTCTAGTCAGATAGATGGCAGGATCGGGACGGCATTTGGGCGGTTGTGCGAGAGCAGCAACTGTTTTAGTTAAACTAAGAGGAGCTGCAGGAGTGGAATCAATGGTCTTGTAGAAACATCAGCTGAACCCATTGCTGAATATGAACAACCTCTAAACTAAAGACTCTAGCGGTTATACAAGGATCTGACTTTTAACGCGACAATATCTACAAACGCACATCTACATCTTGTACTCCTCACAGCTTGCCTGTCAAGTGCACCGACCCCTTAATAGCCTTGTCGATGATCTGCATAGCCTGAAGGCACTCCTCATCCCTGAACCTCGGCGCAACTACCTGAAGAGCGCAAGGGGCACCATCCATGGCTTCTGGGTTATCTGCGAGACGTTAGTTATATCCATGTCGAAATTGTTCTCAAGGGCAACATACAATCGGCATCAAAGGTCGCCGTGGCCTTTTGGTACTGGCCATCCTCCAGCTTGGACGCAGTGCCGTAAGGAATAATACCAGCCGGGAACTGCACTGCTATCAGTATCTCCGTCAAAACTCCAGCTGGTAGGGATACTTACATCCAGCACGTTCCACATCAAGGTGTAGATCGGATTTCCATATGTATCATGGGGAACTGCCGTCGTCGCAGCTCCAGGAGCGAGGACAACATCGAGGTCATTATCTCGCCACGTCTTCTGCCAAGCGCTCACATACGCAGCTCGAACGTGGTTCAAGTCGGACAGCTGCTGCGGCACATCAAGGTCCGGCGAAACGGGAAAGTCGGCCTTTGTGAAGGGATGAACGCCTCGGGCTACCGACGCGACCAGCGGCTCTCCGACTTCTCTGGAGATTTCGTCCGGGTCAGGGCCGACCATGCCGAAGTACTGGAAGCCGATCCTGCCTCCTAGGCCTGGGCTTCGCTCAGGGTCGGCAGACAGCTCCACGATCTTGTGGCCAGCTTGGCGAAGGGCGTTCGCTGCTGATTCCAGGGCGCGACGAACGGGCGGGTGCAGAGGGTATTCTTCATCGGCTGGCAAGATACCGATCACCAAAGACCTGGAGGGCCTCTCCCACAGGTCCCTCCACGGAACGTCGATCACGGAGGAGTCGTACTTCCATGGTCGCTGTGCCATGACCGTCCTCATGAAGAGCTGCAGGTCGTCGATGGAATTGGCCATAGGCCCAGCCACGGGTATGACGCCCGGAAGGTCGATCTTTGGAAAGGGATACTCCGATTGACCCGAGAAGGGGACGCGATCAGCGGTGGGCTTGAAGCCGTAGATGCCACAGCACAGAGAAGGAATGCGAATAGAGCCAGCGATATCGCTCCCCACGCCCAGAACAGACCCTCGGAACGAGATTAGGGCCCCCTCGCCTCCCGTTGAGCCACCGGCTGTAAGGCGAGTGTTGTTGGGGTTGAGGGTCCTTCCAAAGATGTTGTTTTCTGAATCGGCTGTCTGGGGTTTGTTAGATGGTGTTCGCTTGGGAGATATCTTGGGATACTGAGTTACTGACCATCATTGTCTGGGGAATATTTGTTTTGCAGTAGAGGACTGCCCCTGCGTCGAGCAGGAGGTCAACCAACGCCGAGTTGGTCTCAGGAACAGGCCTTCGAAGAAATTCCACGTAACCAACGGTGGCATGATGGCCTTTGACGACATTCGAATCCTGGTCATTGTCAGAGGCATGAAATTTGCAGGTGGTGAGTGGCGCACCTTGAGACTGATTGGCAGTCCGTGCAAGGGGCCGGCCAGCCTCCCAGTCTCCTTCAACTGCTTATCAAGAGCCCTGGCTCTCTCGATCCCTTCATTAAAGAATATCTCGGTCAAGCACGTCGTCTGTCTCAACGTCAGCCTCTGTCGCACTCCAAGCGCCATCTCTACCTACCAGCTGCTGCGCAAGACTCGCGCGCTTGCAAAAAGCCACAACCACCTCCTCAGAAGACAACTCCTGTCGAGCCAGCTTGCCCAGAAGTTCAGTAGCTGTGTAGTCCTCTGTAATAGCAAGCTCCTTGTCTGACAGAAGCCCCGACCGCTGAGCCGCCTTGGACCGTATCAGCCTCCCCTCATCGGGAGTTCCAACGCGCCGCAGGTCTTGAAGGGTCTCCTGTTTCAAGATCCATTTGGCTGGCGTGGCTTCAAGCTGTTTCTCGCGGTGGAGAGCAGTGATGGACTTCCAATTGGTGGTGGCGGCAGGCATGATCTTCAGAATGAATAGATTTGACAGAAGTTTGTTGTATTAGAGGGGGGCGTGTCGAGGGAAGGATGTGATGGGGGTGATGTAAGAGAGGGTTGGGGAGCAGAGATGCAATAGCTTCCCGCGCTTTACTTATTAATGGCAAAGACTTGCAGATTCTCTTGAAACACGTTGCAACGGACTCCCGACTGGTCCGGCGTCTGATCCCCCGCCACGATTTTTTATCTGATGGTCCGAGGACCCCTGGTCGATGGGCGGCGCCAACATTGCCTCGATCAAGAAGGTGGAGCCGCTGGGCCATGATCTCCTTTGACGACACCTCGGACGCGATACATGGGGTCGGTAGATATGGACGGGATGTGTTGTGGTTAATCTCTCTTCGTTATCATTGCATATCATATGCTGGAATCATGGAACGGAGGAGATAATTCCGGTTGAGGATAAATTTGCCCCGTGCTTTCGACCGGAACTACGAAACATCCCTCGAGCAAGCCAAAACAGTCTGAGGTCCGAGCCCAGAATGACATCCCAGCAAGGCCGCCAACACCATGTCGAGTCACCTGGCAATGAGTATTCACCACGTCATTCCGAGATTCCGAAGATGCGCATGCCACATCTGGAGTTTGTCTACCGCATCGTCGCGGACATGGACAAAGAGGGCATCTCGAGCATCCCCGGCGTTGACAGCACCAGCGTGACCCGGCTTGTGCTGCCGATTAGAGGGGGCAGTGTCAACGGACCTCGGATCAAGGGTGTCATTGTCGAGAGAAGCGGAGCGGACTGGGCCGAGGTGATTAACCCAGAGAAGGTGCGTTTCTTGAATCCCACATGGACGGGAGTTGACCAAGGTAAAGGCCTTTACGCGTCTGCATGCGATGTATACTCTGCAAACGGATGACGGCGTCAACATCCTGGTGAAGGCGCAAGGTGTCTATCGAAATGGCCCGGGAGTTGGAGATCAAGAAGTACAGAAGGAGACGGTCTCCCAAGACGAAGTGGAATACTTTACGCATATTCGCTTTGAGGCGCCTGGAGACAGCCCATATGGCTGGATGAATGGCATTGTTGCCCTGGGAGTGATGACGATGTGGGAGGGCAAGCCGGTGATTGATTGCTATCGGTTGACCAACTTTCCAGGCAAGATGGCATTGAAGCTATAGGGACAATATTGACAATTTATTCATCCAAAGATCGGTAGCAATAGATGTGTACATTCTTGATACTACCCATCCGCCACACCAGCTTCCACAACGATACCGTGATAACACCAAAGACCTCCACACCCAGACTTCAAATCTTGGCCCGCTTTTCAACCAGCCTCCAGTACCTGGGGGCCAACGCCGTACGGATCTTCTTGCCCCAGATAATCATCGGCACATAGAGAAGGGCGATAAAGAGGGCGATGCAGCCACTCAGGATGTACATGTTGGTGAGACCCATGCTGGTCATCCAGGGGACGAGAGCAAAGGGCACGGCCACGGCGATGGCGTTTCGAACAAAGGCGACGCCGATAAAGGCCTCGGCTGTGAGCTGTGCTTCTGTTAGCCAGGGTCATAATATCACTTGCTTCGTACTCACCTCACGGTACGTGTCAATGACAAAAGTAAAGGTAATGTCTCCGTTGGCGCCCAGGCCAAAGGCAAACAGGCCACCACCGATGGATGGATAAATCCAATGCATTCCCCGATCAGCCGTAATGCCAAACATCATGATCCCTCCAGACATCAGCACAGTCGGAATAGCAAGAGGATACAGTCGCATCTCAGGCTCAAAGATGCCGCCGTTCCTCTTCGCCAGGCGCACAATCGCCCAGTCCGAGAACGGCCCACCGTAGATGCTCCCAAAGATGTTGCCGACGAAGGGGCCCAGCGTCATGTACCCGATGCCCGCGGTGGTGAAGTTATACGGCGGCTGGGAAAACACGACGGACACGACCTGCATGAAGAGGACGAGCCAGGCTACACCGGACGCGAACTGGAGCGCCGTGAACATGACGTGGGGCAGCGTGATGACGTGCAGGGGCATGACGAAGAGGCGGGGGAGAGACTCGGGCGTGGGCGTCGAGAGCCGGAGACGCTGGCGCCAGGTGTTGAGGGGAATCGTAGGGTCGACGCGCGAAGTAACCGTGACGAGATCCCCGTCTCCCTTGTCGAGGTCGTCCTTGGAATCTTTCCGGTCCAGCTGGTCCCTGGTCGAAGAGACAACGGGAGAGGCGTTGCCGTCAGTCTCGCCGACGGAGATGGGCACGTATTTTGTCTCTTCAAAGCAGAGGAGGAACACGAAGAAGAGGACCGTGAGGGCGATGGACAGCGCGTAGTAGGACCAGCGCCAGCCTTGCTCGGCGGCCTGGGAGCCGGCGGCGAGGGGCGTGAGGAACGAGCCTACCATGACGGCCGTGAAGTAGATGGCGTTGGCGGAACCTCGCTGGTGGACAAAGAAGAGATCCGCAATCTGGTACTGTCAATATTACTTCCTCTAAGGGAAAGCCAAACTCACAGTCATCTGGACGGCAGTCTCGTTGATGGCGCCGGCCAGACCGGTAATCACAGCAGTGAGAATCAGCTCGGCGTAGCTGTTCATCCTGGAGGTCCACCAGGCCACGGCAGCCAACCCGGCAGTGGAGAGGACGTATGTCGAGCGGCGGCCGTACTTGATGGTGAAGGGGATGAAGAAGATGCAGCCCATGGCCAGGCCGGCGAGCTGCGCTGACTGGGCGTTGCTGAGCTGGCTGATGGTCAAGCCCATGTCGACCGTCATCTGCTGCCAGAAGACGGTCTGGATGGACAGGTTGGTGAAGGCGGCCACGGTGACGGCGACGGTCAGGCCATAGTTTAAGCACTTGCGCCAAGTGCTCCAGTTCTGGCAGACGCCAACCGGTCAGTGTTATGATCTGGGCGCCGGAGGAGCATCACTCACCAGCGGCTCATTCGGGTCTGAAGACGGCGTCGGCGCCAGCATAAATCTCGACGTGTCGGTAGCCTCCTCCTCTGTATCAAAGCATCAGTCTCTGCGGGATCAAAGCGAGGGTGGAGAAAGGCCCCTTACGGAGCACCAGCCGGACCATGCCGGGGGTAGCAACAGAAGAGCCGGTGTTGTCCATGGCAGCTGCAAATAGAAAGTTGGAGAAGAGAGTTTTGCTAAGTGTCGAGATCCAGATCAGATGGTCGACAATGGATGCTGTTGGTGATTCATGGAGCCAACCGAGTCTATTATATGTGCAAGAGCTGGTGGATTGGGAAAAAACGCGTCTGGTGCTAAAACAACGTCTCTGTGACTTGGATGATAAGCCGCCGCCAGAGATTCGAGGTTGCAACCCTTGTCAGGGGGCGCCATGTCCCAAATTAGGGTCTGGATGCGACCAGATTGACACAGCCGCAGGTTGATGCAGTATCGAAAAGACACAAAACAAATGTAGCAAGTTCTCGATTGGCATGCTGGCCTATCTCCCGAGAATCCCTGCTACCTCCGTCATTCCGAGATGCCAGAGCAGCTCCCAGCCCGCAATGATCTCCAGGTTCTGGAGCCCTTCTCCGCATTCCCCCCTGTCCATGTGGCGATAAGCGTGACCGCACTATACCTGAAGCAGCACTTGGATGCGCCCCGGCTCCATCTTCCTCTTTCGTCTATAAACTTCGTCGGATCCCCGCGATCGCTGGCCTCTGCGGCTCCTCCCTTCCACATCCCCCACCTACGTCCGTTTGCCATAGAACAGAGAAAGGCACAACGCAGGATCCGTCTCCCCCCCTGTCTCCCCGTCCAATCGTCCATCTCCCTTGGCTTCCCCGCAAATTTTAGAACCCCATATCCCCCCAGCCCCCAAGTCCCGAGATCATGGTCCGGTCGCGCGGGGGATGTGCCAACTGCAAGCGGCGTAAGCGAAAGTGCGACGAGACGCGCCCGGCATGCCAGGCGTGTCTGAAAAGAGGCATCGAATGCGAGGGCTATGCCACCGCCCTGAGGTGGGCGAATGGCATTGCCTCGAGGGGCCGCTTCGCCGGCGCTCCGGCCCCGGACGGTGCCGCCGGGCCCAAGAATGCGGCGACGGCAGTCGTCCACCAGGTCGATCCAGAGAACAGCGTGGTGGCACCGTCCACATCTTCTCCCTCGCACTCGACCCCTGGTCATGAGGGCTCCAGTACCGGTGGCCAATCTGGCCTATCGCCCTTGAGTGCTCCGGACACGCAGCAGCAGGTCTTTCAGAAATGTTGGCAACCCCTCAACTACGCTTGTCGTGCTCCCGAGGTAGAATGCTAAGGTTGGGTGCTAGTTCTAAAATCTGGCCTCCTACGGCTCTATACTACGGAAGCCGTGTGCTGGATCCAGCCGTTCTTTGAGGAGATGGCCCAGCAGAGTCCCGCCCTGATCGTCATCGCGGTGGCGATCCAGGGCTACCTGGACGATGGCTGTCGCGGCTTGTCTGTGACCTCGATGGAACGGGTCGACCTGGCGCTGCAGACTTTCCGACAGGAGCTCTCAAGCCGCCATGAGAGTATGCATACGGCGACCTTGTGCGCAGGTCTACTGGTTTGCTCTCTATGTGTAGGTTCTCGACGTTTCTTCCTGCTCTTGTTGTCCTCTGAGTGTGTGTCATTTTGCATGACGATAGTAGTGACCTGAATGCAGCTTCTCCAAGCCCAGCCATGGACCATGTATATCGAGTTGATGGCCGAAGTCTACGATCTACGGAACAAGTTGGCCTCGACAGGCCATATCCCCGTCGAAGAGTTGTACACGCGCCATGTGTTGGAAGTAATGGGCGTCATGGACGTCCCGTCGCTGGTGATCGGTCGAATGAGCCAACCCATCGGCATATGGAAACTCCTCCGCCGCCTCCAAGACAACTGGAGAGAAGGACGCCTCAACGGAGTCGAAGTTGTCTCTGGCCTCCCCATGTCGCTCCTCGACATCTTTGCTGGCTGCCTCGACAACGACGCCGACTACACCGAGAGCAAGCTGTGGACGTGGCCCGGAGAGGTGGGCGAGTACCTGCAGTGCCACCTCTGGGACTGCTGGCGGCTCTCCGGCATCCTCGAGGTGCGGCGCCGGCAGAGGATCGAGCGGAAGCAGAGGGGGCTCCCCGCCGAGAGCGAGGCAATCCCCCGAACGGCGCCCGGCTCAGAGCTGATCCTGACTCGGCTCATGGCGTCCATGGATGCCCTACATCGGGCGTTTGAGCTACCGCAGAACCAGAACCTGCTCGTCTTCAACGGCCTCATGTACCCCCTCATCAACGCCTGGCTCGAGGTCCCCATGATGCGCGACCACCCGGACTGGAAGAAGACGCTCGACGAGGTGCGGGCTTCGTACCTCGAGAGGGACTCGTTCAACTTGGTCAACGTCATCTTTGAGCTGCTCGACGAGGCGTGGCAGGGCGGCACGTCGACGTATGATATTGAGGGGGCGGCGCGGGAGAAGGGATTCGAGATTGCCGTCTTTTGAGGGCTGCATTTGTATACTATGCATGTCATGGGAGGCGTTGAAAAGTGATGATAGTCAAAGATACCACTGCATTAAATTGGCACCTATTCTGAGCTTGCCCAGCCGTTATCTAACAGGAGATTCTCCCCAGTCGTCTTCATTGTAATATTGTCTAAAGCTTTAGGCTACTGTGGAATCTGGTGCTCACTCGCCGAAACACCAGCTGCCCATCTATACTTGGCCGCCGCATGCTCCTCAAGAGGATACTTCTGATCCTTCTGCCCATAGAAGTTCTCTCGGTAAGTCCCACCCGGAACAGCATAATCGTCCCAGAACAGCCCCCTCGCCCGCAGTTCCGGAAGCAGCAACTCGATGATGTCCTTGAAGGACTGGGGGAAGAGGACATATGCCTAGGAAACTGTCAGCCAGGCTTCTTATTCATCGTCAGTCAGGACCTACAAAGTTGAAGCCATCGACGTCAGCCTCGTTGATCCACTCCTCAAGGCCGTCAGCCACCTGGGATGGAGTGCCAACCAAGAGCGGACCGTTGCCTCCGAGGCTGATGTGCTCGGCGACAGTGTGCTTGGTCCACTTTGAGTTTGGCGGCGAGAACTTGGCGTAGCCCTCGACGGTCGACCTATTAAAACATATCAGCTAAGCAATGCCTATAGGGCCTTAGGGCCACAAACCGGACAGCGTTGCTCTCAACCTGCCTCAGCTCCTCATCATCGCCATACTGATCCAAGTCGATACCAGTCCACCCGCCAAACAGCGACAACGCACCCTCATGCGAAGCATACTTCTTGTACTCGTTGTACTTGGCCAACGCCTCCTCCTCAGTCCTACCGAGGATCGGGGTCACGAGGGCGAGAACCTTGATCTTGCTAGGATCTCTGCCGAACTGATCCCGAGCCAGTTGCCGAATCTCGGCAATGTTCTTCTTGCACACAGAGGGAGCGTGGGCAGATGTGAAGATGGCCTCGGCGTGCTGCGCCGCAAAGGCCTTTCCTGCTCGAGATGCTCCGGCCTGGAGAAGCAGCGGTGTTCTCTGGGGGCTAGGGTCCACGAGGTGAGGGCCTGGCACGTTGAAGTACTTGCCCTGGTGGTTGATCTGGCGGACGAGATCGGGGGCGGTGTAGATGCCCTTTTCGCGGTCCAGCTTGACGGCGTCGTCTCGCCAGGAGGATTGGAAGAGCTTGTACATGACTTCCATGTACTCTTCGGCCTGGGCGTATCTCTCGTCGTGCTGGGAGTTGTTAGTGGGTGCAGGATAATCGCATGGGTTTCTTACGTCTAGCTGCTCGGTCCGACCCAGGTTTCTGGCAGCAGAATCGAGGTAGCTGGTCACGATCTAGCAGCACATTAGCCACGGCCTCAGTCTTCCGATGATGGCTCCTTACGTTCCACCCCAGTCTATGCTAACGTGTCAGCGAAGAATTTCAAAAGATGAGTAACTACACACCTTCCCTTGGTGAGATGATCGACGGTAGATAGTCGTCTGGCCAGATGGAAGGGCTGTTCGTACGTCGTCGAAACAGTCACACCAAATCCGATGTGCTTTGTTGCCGCAGCCATTGCAGGGACCGTGACAAGAGGTTCGGTAAGCGGCCACTGAGCACCTGAGATGACCGCAGGCTCTAGGGACTTCTTGTAGACATCATAGCCACCTGAAAGTCCCAGTCAGTAAATTGCCAGATGCCAAAACCTGTGAGCCCTACCCAACACGTCGGCGATGAAGATGCCGTGGAACTTGGCCTCTTCCAGCAGCTTCGCCAGCTCGACCCAATGTTCCGTGTCTTTGAACCGCCACGACTGGTCGTCAGGGTGTCTCCATAGTCCTGGGGACTGATGTCCACTGCCTATGATGTGAGACGGAACTGATCAGCTTGGCTCCAGGGTAGGTAGTAGGTCTGGGGACCAACACATCATGACAAAGGCATTGACAATGAGGCTCTTCTTGCCATTTGGGCTCTCATCCTGGGATGCCATGGTTGCTGTTGATAGACGATTATCGAATTCCGATTGGACTATGCTCAGTTCACGGGCCATTCGCAGTGAGCACACCTTCATATACCGGTCTTTTATGCCCCCGGCCCCGACAGGACACACGCCTGGGGCCGAGCTATTGCGTGATTCTCGTCAACATGATAAATCCTGCATGTCCTACGCCTTAATGCACGACGGGGGTTCTAGCGCGTCGTCTTGACAGCACGTTGAGATACGATCTCGGCACTTGGCGGTGATGGGGCCACAAAGACGATGGCGCAATCATCACCAAGTCTTGCCCATGGGGTCACGCCGATCAACCCCGCGCGTGTCTTATCGGACATGACACGGAGTTTGCTCCGACAACGGTTTGGTCGGCTCTTGTCTCGGGGCTTTTATGTAACTTGGCCGTGGGCTGTGATAGCCCTACGGACCGAAGGGTGCGGACCGAAGCATGTGCCGGGCTGTGAGCTATCACATCGGGGGGTTGGAAACAGGGAAGCCTTCGGATGTCGGTGCAATTGACTTGAAAATATATTCTCAAGTTAAACACAACATGAGCAAGACCCTGATGTTGACGGCTTCGCCGTCTCCATAGGCATGGGGAAAGCTTCCTCTTCTTCTTAGCCTCTTCTTCTTCCTTAGCCTCTTCTTCTTCCTTAGTATTATTACATTAGGCTTACTAGAGTTATTTTAAAGAGGGAAAGTAATTCTTATTATATTATTATCTAGCTTTCCCTAATTATCATCATATCTGGAAGATGATTCAGTCTCGCGAAGCGTTACAGCTTGTCTTGTCGCTTTTATGAGGGCACAAGACCTGGTGAGGACTTTCACATTGTGTACTATCTATAGCGCATCTTGGATCTAAAAGATATACCAGAATAGATATTTATCACCCGTCTATAGTATCTACGCATGTGATCTATTCCAGCCATCCAGTCGGTGACTCTTGATTTTCAACCACGCCATCTGTAGTTCTCCGCTAATCTACTCCTTCTTGACGTCCGTCTCCTCACCAGAGTTGGACACATCATTCTGGCTATCCACAACCTGAGGAATAGGAGCCTCCTCAGACTCCACAGGGGACGAACCAAAATCCTTCAGCACCAGCCAAGCAGGGAACAGCGACACCGCGTAGAGCACAAAATTAAAGTAGACGCCCCCGACCTCGGCAAACAGCGGCTTGGACGTGATGCCGTAGCTGACAGCCTGCCAGGCGGACTCGGTACCTCGGAGGAGGGCAGAGTAGCGGATGATTTCGTCCTGGGTGTCGGCCAGGTTGTGGATGACAAAGTACCTGGGCCAAATTAGATTTTGAAATGCAAAGAGCCCGGGGACTTACAAGAAGAGGTAGTTGAGCTGGAAGCCCAAGGTGAGAAAGACAAAGACGGCAAAGGCTGCGCCGAAACCGTCACTCGACCAATCGTACGTGGGCCTGGTGTTGCGGAACCTGGACACGAGAACAGTGGCCCAGATCCACCAGCCTCCCTGGAGAGTGGCGATGATGCCAAAGGACCATCTAGTTCGAACCTTGAGGGAGATCTTGGTTCGATCAAGCCAGTACTATAACCATTGTTAGCTGAAGCTCAAGGTCACGTGCAAGACGACTTACCCCTAGGACGTTACCAGCGATAACGGCAATGAGGCCACCCAAGAAAGAACCAAGGGCTCGAGAACGAACAGAGAACCACACTATTCATGTTAGCATACGAAACCATTTTGAAGGGTTCAGCTTACGTGAGAGGTACGTAAAAAAGACTGCTTCAGCAAACACAGCCTGGCCGATGAACAGGACAATCAACAAGAACCTCTTGGTAACAAACAGCCTCGCCGTCTCCTTTAGCTCAAACACCGGGTTCTGATCAATCGACAAGTCCACCTTCTTGCCGTCCGTCCTCTCCACCTGGTCCGGCTTGTTGAGGAAGAGCGCAACAACCGGTCCAGCCGCCTGGATGGCAATGAAGATGAGAAACACAGTGTACGACACCTTGCCCGCCTCGCTGCGGTCGGCATTGAGGCCGAGGTTGATTGCGCCGCCGAGGATCTGGCCAGAGAGTCGGTACGTGAGCCAGTATCCGAGGGCCTTTCCGCGGTTCCAGGGCTCGGGGTAGGCGATGGCGATGGCGGCCTCGGCCATCCAGAAGACGCCGGCGGAGATACCGCAGAGCGCAGCACCGAGGAGGGTCAACCACTCGTTGCCGAAGCGATTGTTAACATATAAACCCGCTGCGTAAGGGGCATACCCGACGCTATAGGTGTATTAGTAGCTGGAGTAAGAATTGAAGGGTGGTCGAGTCTCCACGTACGTTCCAAAGATCAAGGCTCCCTTGATACCAATGTATCGCACAAGGGTACTCGAAAAGTAGCAGGACAAGACCATTAGACAGAAAGTCAAGGCGTTGGCTGCGTTGACAAGCTCTGGTGAAGCTGCACCACCGGCACCGAGCGAGTTCATGGCCGTCCAGATACCCGGTGCTGCAAAGTTGCAGAGACCCAGGATGGTGATGTTGAAAAATGTGGACCTGTGCCATCTCACTACTCGATGTCAGAAACCGCAACAGACATGGTCCTCCTCTGAATCTCACCAGGATGGAGCTGATCCTTTGGAGGCTCAACCTCGGTGTCATCGTGGCGAGACTTGGTAGCCATAACGTCGTCTTCTTTGAAAATTGAATATCTCGGGCAAGACTTGGAAAAGAAGAAAAGTTTGACAGCTGCCAGACGAGATGCAGGGTCCTTGAAATGTCAAATGGGGGAGGGCGTCAAAGATCAGCATTTATATTTCCCCTTCACATCCTAGACGGCAAAACCACCAGATAAGGCCAGCACGCAATACCATCCCCTGGTTGCATGGATTTTGCTCGACTGCCGAACCTCAGAGCATGGGGCCATCTAGCGCCGAAACGTGTGCTCGCTGCGGGATTACGTTTTGCTGCCCAGATGGTCGGTTCTCTTTCTCCCCCTGTAGTAAGTTAAGACTTGGCTATCTGATCTCCCTTCAGCCCGGACGCTCTCGTCAGGCCGCAGGTGGCCATTGGGCAAAGAGGTTCTTTCTCCACCATGGCCCACATCTGCCGGCGAGACAAGTCCATGCTCCGCGGCCCGTAGTGAAAAAAATACATAGGAAGAGGTCTCCTCTAATACTAATACTAGTATCCTCTTATCCGAAATAATAATATCTAAAAAATTAGAAGATAATATTATAATATATTCTATATATTTACCTATTTTTTATATAAATTTAGCCTATCTTATGAGGAGTATTTTAGAGCATATTCCCTAATCATTATTCCGGTGTTTTCTTTCCACCACGACCGCGGCTCCGGATGCTAGCGTCGTTGGAAGATCCCTGCTCCACGTGGAGTCGCGGCCGACTCGAAGTGGCTTACGCGAGGGTCAAGCCAAATGACGTGCAAAGAACCATGTCATTGCAATTCGAGGGGGGACGAGTTCTATGCATGCTCTTTATTCAGTCTATGGAACACTTCAAGGAATGCTCCACCAGCTCTCGTGGATGCTCCTCAAATCTATCTCGTCCGGTCGTCTCAGATACGGAGTCAGGTCCGCTTCTGGATCAGTCTCCTTTCTGGTCCACCCATTGCCAAGGTACCATGCAAACCGGTTGCCAGAATCCCCCAGGTACTCGTACTCCCAGTCCTCCCACCTCGGCTCTCGGCGAACCGCCGTGATGTGGCCCGCGCTGCCGGGCCAGAGGCCGTGGATCCTGGCGCCCGGTCTGCCGCCGTTGTACCACGAGCTGCACCTGTCTGTCAGGACCGTCTTGGCGAAGAAGGCGTCCGAGTACTCGGTAAAGTCGTCGGCGGCCTTGGAAGAAGGGGTGATGGACTTGATGCCCTCGCGCGAGGCCTTGCGGAGCAGCTTGGCAAAGTAAGTTAGCTGCGTTTCGACGCTGTGCGGCACCGTCCCCGATGGACCAGTCGCTTGAGGGCCGTGGACGAAGAGCAGGTTGGGGAACCCGGGTGTCGCTAGCCCAAAGTACGTGTAGGGAAAGCCGTACTCTCCGTCGGGCTTCCAGAGACTGCTGAGTTCTCTGCCGTTAGCTCGGATGGGGAAAGCCGGCACCATGTCGACGTTTGCGCCCGTCGCGCAGATCACAGCGTCAACGTCCCTCTGCACACCGTCCTCGGTCTCGATGCCCGTCTCCGTGAACCGCTTGATCCGCGTCCGGATGTACTCGACGTTGTCTTCTGTGATGGCCTCGAGGTAGCCCGGTCCGGGGGTGAGACGCCGACAGTTTGGCGAAAAGTCCGGGATGATGTCCTCCAAGAGCTCGGGTTTCTTTGCCAGGCGCTTCCTCATCATGTCAATGAAGCGTTCCCGCAGGTCCTTGTTCTCTTCGCTGTTTCGAAAGAAGGTGCCGAAGCGACGCCAGTACTTCTCCTCCAGATCCTTCCTAAAGGCGAGGTAAGCGTCCGGATCCTCCGCCCAGCGCTTCTTCTGCTCCTCGGAATACGGCTGGGCCTCGAACGTCCGCTCGTCGCCTGCCCAGGATGCCGCGATCCACGTCTTGTTCCGAGCGTAGTGGTCCAATCGACCGACGACTTTTTGGAGGTTTGCGACGACTTGGATACCGCTCGCGCCGTTGCCGATGACAGCCACCTTCTTGCCCTGCGGGTCGAATGAGGAATTCCAGTTGGAGGCGTGTCGGAGGTGGCCCTTGTAGTCGTTGATTCCGGGGTAATCTGGCAGCTTCCAGGCGTTGAACCTCCCAATCGACGTCAAGATGAAGTCGTTCTTCTCGACCGTCACCTCGCCGGTCTGCGTGTTGCGAAGCTTCGTGACCCAGACGCCTTCCTCGGCGTCCCAGGCCGTCTCTTCGACTTTGGTGTTGAGTTTTACATACTTGTAGACGTCATATTTCCGCGCGACTGCCTGCCAATAGTCCCGGATCTCATGGCCGGGTGAGAACTGGTCCGACCAGTTTGTGTTTGGCTCAAAAGTCGACTGGTAGACGTGAGACGGGATGTCACACCTCACACCCGGGTAAACATTCTCAAGCCATGTTCCTCCCTAAAGTCTCTGTGAGCATGGTGGCCGCAATCAATCAGCGGACTGCTGCAACATACAAGGTCGGGGTTCTTTTCGTAGATTGTGAGCTGGATGCCCGGAACCTTCTTGGGCAGCAGAATCCCTGCTAGAATGCCGCCCAATCCGCCGCCGATGACAGCAACCCTCAAGGAACGAGGTTCATCGATGAACTTGTCGATCAAGGTCAGGCGAGGGTTAAAGTAAGGGGACGTCTCATCGACTTTTGGGCCGTCGGGCGAGTGAGCGGCGCCATTCGTCAGGGTCGCCGGGGCTGGCTTCTCGACGGGCAGGCTCCCCGCCAATTCGTGCGATAAGTCGGGCTTCTCGGCATGGATGACAGGGGCCGTGCCGTTGAGGATGGCTGTCGCCATTATAGAGGACGGGCAGGGGCTTGGTGGCTGGTAGGCAAATCAATGGCCTTTAGATCTTGTCGACTGGACTGGACTGGACTCTACAAGTCCAGAGCAGGTCTATATGGATTGTCATTCTCCTGCTGCGACTTTCTTTTTCTCTTATCGTGAACTCGAGAGCACGTTAGCATGTTGGCCCGTGACATCATTTCCCCCGCAGAATCACTCTGCATATCCATTCGCTGATGCAATTCTCGTCCTGCTGTCACCATATCAACAAGCCTCGATCACGAATCAGCCCCACGCTCTTACACCATCTCGGACCCACTGCTTGCGACATGTCCTGGACAAGGCCCTGAGGTGGTCTATCCAGTAGGAGACTTTGGAGGCCTGTCATCTCCAGTTTTAAATGCAGATCGGCTCCGATCAAGGAGATTTGGACAAAGAAAGGCGTACTGGGGCCATTTGCTCAGAGGGGCTGTGAAGAAAGGCACATTACGGCTATCACAGGCCGGAAACACGGCAGTCGATAGAGACCTGGGCTCCTGCAGATGCCTACTCCTTCGCTTTTCTTAATCCTTCCCCTTGATGAGGTATGGGAGCCATTGCTGGAGGGTGTGCGAAATCCGGGTGGCACTAGACACCTGCGAGTGAACCTGTCAAAGGTATATTGGTATCAGCACCCAAATCGTGATAAAAGTGCCGAAAGAATTATTAGTTTTCCCACTTTGATTCATTTTTACTTGAGTCCTTTCTCTTCTGTTCCATGTCTGGTATCCAAACAGCACAGCAAGATGCGAGGCATCTGAGTAAAGAGCTCACTTTCCAAGCTCTCGACTTACTAGTGCTTCGTTCATTCAATTCAACGCCAACATGTATTAACGATTGAGACAACGGGTTGGGATTCTAGGCACAGATGCTCGTCTATAGCATTCCGACGAACGACCCCAGGGCCCTGGTCCTTGAGCGTGTTCATCTGCTGCAAGTAGCATTACTATGCGGCATAGTTTTCCGGCTTCAAGAGCCTCATGCGGCAATCAAAGAAGCAGCGGGAGGTGCTTTGGCTACACCCAAGCTCGGCCAAGCTATGGTAGCTTTAGAGTTGGCTACACCTGGACAGAAAAATAAACGTCCGAGACTACCTACTATATAGTGGAGGGTGTTCCGGGGTTGCCCTCAAATCACCTGGCTATCTATAATGTGTAAAGTCGGTTTCCTGGGAGTTCTAACACGATAGATATTTTGATTGATTAATGCAAGTCTGGGCATTGTGGCCTGCGGAAAGTTGCAAGACGGGTCGTGTTGTACTATAGATATGACATAAATGGGTTTGGGACTCCGGCGATCTGCCCCTGGATCGGAATAAACCACCTGGTGCAAACAGGCCCCAAGCTTATATGCTCCCTTCCGTGCAAAGCCCAGTCTCCACATTCGCATGTATTCATCTGCAACTGTCCAGCCGAACAAACAGGCCGGCACCAGCAACTGACGGCTCCCGAGCCCAGCCAGCCCACTCTTATCCCAACAGCTGCTTCCATTTTATCAGTCTCTTTCGCATCAGAGGCCCCCCTCCTGTCTCAGCCGCCTCATCTAAGGCCGTAACAGTGTCTGTAGAGACTGGATTGTCGCACCCACTCTGGTGCAGCTGAGGCAACATCTACAGAGGGCAATGGTAGAAGTCCTGGCAAGTGATTTTTCTGTAACCGGTTGCGCTCTCCCTGTGCGGCTTCCGGCACTGCAATCCGGCTGCCGACGCTCATTTCACAAGCGATGGTAGATCTCTTTCAACCCTGAAAACGGTCCAGACGGTTGAGAAAGAGGGCTGAAGGGTGGGGCTGATAGAATGCCATTCGACGTATCAGAGTACACTTGATTAGGTATTAAGACGTCATTGGGCATCAACTGGTTCAGTCTTGACATGACTCTCAATAGTACAAACCTCGCCAAGGCTGGAAAGTACTACGTATATGCCCCTAACCACATGGTAACAGTTTGAGACAATGGCCGAAAAGCCGCTTCCCATTGACTACAGCGATGTGGCGTCAACGACTGAGATCCGCATACTCACTCTTGAGAGGGGATCAGACACCGATCCTATTGTATGTGGTCTTCGCAGCGTGACTCGAGGCGAGGAAGAATACCACGCTCTATCATATGAGTGGGGAGACGAGAGCGAGGATGACCCCAACATCACAGTCAACGACCGCCGTGTTCAAATTCGAAGGAACCTTTACGAGGCTCTGAAAAACACAAGGAATCCCTCAGAGGACCTCCAACTATGGGTCGACGCAGTGTGCATCAACCAGGCAAATGTCGAAGAGAAAAACCACCAAGTCGCCATGATGGGCGAGACGTTTGCCAATGCCGCCGGCGTCATCGCATGGCTCGGCCCAGCCAAAGACGGAAGCGATATCGCTATGGACTGGATGAAAGACAAGAAGAAGCTTAAAAAGAACCTCGAACGGTGCGATAGGAATTCCCCCGAGGGAGACGCCGTAGTTGCGCTCTGTCACCGCTCCTACTGGCGCCACGTCTGGATCATACAAGAGCTGTACCTCTCGCGCAGCTACGTCGTCCGGTGCGGCACAAAGTCCGTTGCCTCCGACGCTTTCGAAGACTCCCTTGCTAGCCTGAACGACTCAGACCTCCACATCTGGAAGGATCTCGCCAACAATCCTGCCGACCACCACGGGCGGGCGCGTATGTTCCGCGATGGGGCTCCCCAATTCAACGTCCTGCGCCGGTGGATATCCATGTGCGTGCTCGGCAAGTTTGAGTGCACGAGGGAACATGACATGATATACGCTCTTCTTGGCATCTCGCATGATTACAAGGCTGGGAAGAGGACCATTGAGATCAATTATAACAAGTCGCCAAGGGAAGTTTATCTCGAGGTCCTCGAGCAGGACCGCGACGGATGGCGTCAGGGCACGGGGGAGAAATTGGTGAAGCTTGCGGAGATGATGAACCTGCAGATGGATGAAGGTCTGAAGAGCTCGATCTTTGAGGTTCTTGAAAAGAAAATTGGGCGACAAGGGCGGTTTACTAACCGTCCTTGGGGATAGAGTAAGTAAAGCGGGAGGATGCAGGTGAGCCGGAGCAGTAGGCATGCCGTTGGGACTCTAATCCTGATACCTTGTATAGATTGAGGTTATCTGCATGCTGCGTTACACACACAAACAAGAGTGCTCCACCATTGCAAGCAAACAAAGCAAACGGGAGTGGCCCTGGTTCCCTACCAGTCTACCAGCGCCAGCTTCTGCCATATATATCCCCTCTGCCCTCTCGAATTGAATCCATTCTTCTCTCCTTCATCATCAGCATCTGGTTTCGGCAGAATCAGCAATAACCAGCCTGGCCCTCCTTGACCATGTACGTCTGCGGCTCTCGCCCCCGTCCACTCAGGAACCCATACACTAACACACAGATCCTGCAGCCCCGATATCTAATTTTCCCCCGACCACCATCTCACGGAACCAAGATGGAGGAGGATGCTTCCGCTTGGATCCCCATTACATTCGAGACCCAAAAACAGTGGAGCGACCACCGCTGGCCTGAAGATCCGAACAAGAAATGTGATCAGGAGGGCTCTATCAAATATGCCTACACTATGTTCCGCTTTGCTGGCCTCGCCTGCGACTTCGACCACCGCACTCACGACACGGAGGCCCCCCTTGCCAAGCTCTTCGAGGAGGTGATCTGGGAGATCAAGCAGCATTTCGCCCAGCAGGCCGTTGCACAGGCGCGGTGCCAGTCCCGCCTCAATCGAGACGTCGCAGATGCGGCTTACAATGCTGCAGTGGCTCGGAAGCGCGGAGTGCCCTGGCAGTCGATTCTCCCGCCCAAGGAAAAGGTGCTGGCCTGTCGCATGATTGATCCTCATGGTGATTTGGAGCCCTTTGCGTTTCATGCCCTGCTCGACTGCCGTCGGACGGACCTTGCAGAAATCACTTCAACCTAGCGGCCCTTGTATACCAACGTCGTCGTCACCTTCAACGTCACCACTAAAGAGCTCAACCTCAACACTGACTTTTCCGGCTGAGAGACTAATGGTTTGGATGGGGGGGGAATGAAATGGAAAGTATGGGCTGATGGAGAATTAAGAGCTATGCTCTTAAAGATATAAGGACAACTTAGAAGAGCAAAGACAAAACCACCGGGGGATGGGGTACTTCTGATTTGATTTAAAGTCTTGTCTAGTACAAGACAAATTCTTTTTCCAGATGAGGATGCCGTGTCTTGTGCCTTGATTCTATGTTGCTCTGACAAGTTGACTTGTCCCTCATTCAGAGAGGTTCGCAACCTGCGGATGAGCCACCAGAGAATGAGAGAGCAACACGATGTAGCAACTGGTTACAATTTGTGACCCTTCCTCACTTCTGCTTGCTTGCCAGGAAATGCTCGATTATTCAATACAATTAGTATCTTCAACTCTGCTACACTGCAAAATTGCACATGGCCTCCCCCCCATCTCCAATACTTAGTTCTTCTCCTGAATCTCCCCAGCCACCACTTCATTCCCACCCTGTCCGCTCAGGACCTTGACACCCGGCTCAAGAGCATCACTCCTCGCAACAGGCGGTCCCGTAAAGTTCTTCCTCGCATAGGCGAAATACCAGATAAACGCAATAGCAGCGAAGCCAGCAAACACCACCGACGCGTAGTTCATCGTGCTCGCATCCACAGGGAGGGAAACCGGCATGCAGAAGATGACGACGGCGAAGCAGATCCAGACGACGCAGATCCCGTTGATTATGGGGCCAAACTTTCCGAGCGGGTAAGGCGAGTGCTGGACGATCTTACGGCGGCGCACGAGGTTGACCAGCACGGGCACGCCGTACGAAGTTGAGAGGCAGATGGTGGCAACGCCGGTGAAGGAGTTGAAGGCTGCGGATGAACCAAAGTAGATGCAGCCGAGGATGCAGTCGACGACGGTGGACAGACCGAGCGCCCAGACGGGCATGTCGAGACGGTGATTGACTCGACTCCAGAGCTTATAGCCTGGGATGGCTCCGTCTCTCGCAAAGGCGTAGGTGCACCTGGATGCAGCTGTGAGAGCGCCGATACCGGCAAACATGAGGATTCCGAGGATTAGGAACAGGAGTCCGAAGCCACCGGCGGCGGATCCCGTGACGGTCTTGAAAAGTGTGCCGATCGGCTGCGAGTTGGCGACGTCGAGGAGCATCTGGACGTCGGGGAGGACGAAGAGGATGGGGATCAGATAGACGACGCCGGTGACTCCTGCGGCGGCGACGGAGAGGACGATGGCCTTGGGGACCTCTCGCTCGGGATTCTGGACTTCCTCGCACATGGCGGCCACCATGCCGTAGCCTGTAAGGGTGTATGCGGCTGTTGAAAATTAGCAAACATCCATGCAAGTGAATACCGAACGCACCTTGCAAGAGTCCCACGAAGAACGACCATCCCGCAGGCCACCCACTCGCCGACGCATCATAATGCGAAAAGACAAACTCGCCAGACCGCTTCGAAGGAGCCATCACCAGCAACGTGACCAGGATAATGATCACACTCGCAGCAGTCCAGTAAATGCACACCTTATTAATAAGATCCAAGTACCGCGATCCAAACGCATTCACCAGCGCGCACACCAGCATGACGGCCCAGAAGCACAGCACCGTCTGCCACTCATTCGCCACAAAGTCCTCGTTGAAGATGGTAATGGCACTGAGAATGAGCTGCGCGCCGGAAAAGTTGATGGACAAGGTCACGGTCCAGTTGCCCACGAGGGTGAGCCAGCCGTCGACGAAGCTCACGATGGGCGCCCAGCGAGGGGTGCTCAGCATGGCGGACCAGTAGTAGACTCCCCCCGCGGTCGGGAAGACGGCGCAGATCTCGGCGAGCGAGGCGGCGATGCAGAGCGAGATGAGCGAGACGAGGACCCAGCCCCAGAGGATGGTGACGGCCTGGCCGTTGGTCAGGGTGATGTACATTGTCGTGGAGAGGCCAAAGGGCACGGCCATGATGGCGAACGAGAGGCCCAGGACGCTCATCATGCTGAGGTTTCGGGGCAGCTCTGCCTTGTAGCCGAGGCGGGCGAGTGCCTGATCAGCGTCATCGCTTCTGCCGTGCTCCATTGTCGCGTGCGTTGGAGTCTGCTGTAGGTGAGTGATAGGGCGATGCGACGTCTAATGCGGCAATCTGTCGGCGCCAAGTCTTTGGGACGCAACGTCAGAGGAAGGCTGTCCGTCGGTTTTGTTTGAGAGGGAGAAAAAACAATCGGCGCAGGGAAAAACAGGGAACAAGCTCAGAAACCGGCCCGTCGCTTGCGCTGCTGAAAGCTGAAGCCAGTCGGCAGGGTTCTTGATGTGGAGGAGGGGGCCAACTCCGCTCTCCACGATTGATCTTTGGCCTGATCAAGTTAGATCGCCCGGGGTACACGAGCAGTGGCTAATTGATGCAGCGCCCTCTTGTCTCGGCAGATTTGCGCCTCTTGCAGGAGGAATGGCGTTCTGGCTCTCTTGGCATTGAGGTTGAATCGACCTCATCTTATATCTGAAGAGTGCTATACTTGACCACTGCCGACTTGCAGAGATATCGAGAGACCCTGCAGGCGTGGGGCCTCGATGATAAGCGTTCCCCGGAGACAGTCCATGTATTTATTAATAATGGCCCCACCTCGAGATAACCCTGTCAGGCGGCAACCTTCGTCATTCGGCGGTGTCCGTCTCACGGTAATTACCACTTGCCTAAAGGGGACGATGCCTCGGCTCACTGTGACTCAGCTTTGGCACTCGAGATAACTTGCTTCAAAAGATGGTGGTCATCTGGTTCCGATCTGGAGACTGAAGCATCAAGAGCATATTTCAGCCCATAGTAACATAGAGGGCCGACGATCTTGTCCGAGCCAACCTTTTCCGCTTTGATTTGGAAACTGCACTCTTTGTCGGACATGGGTATCGCGCTTATTTGACCAGGTACTCCCATAGAAGGAATTAACCATCTCGTAGTTAAAAATTTACAGATTTACAAAAGTCTATGATTTTTACTAACAGAACAAAGCTCACGGGGACAGAATGCGCCGAGAGGATTGCACAACTCGTACCCAAGTCCAGTCGCCACGAAAAGTGTTCATAATCTGAGAATCCATATAGGGTAGAAGGAACATGATCTAATAGTATCTAAAAGATTGAAGGAGAGCTAAGAAATTAGCTATTTTTTATTAAAAATAAAATGAGGGATAAGATACGGCCATAAAAGCAGACTGACTCTTCCATGTCGAAAATAAACTATTAAGTACAGGTAGTTTTAACCTTGCTGGATCCCACAGCCCAGTTGACCTTGATGTATACTCACCAACAGGAGGAAGTTCCCGAGAGCGCCCAGACAGGTCGCTAACGGCCGATACCAACGTATCAAAACCTCAGCGCCCCTTTAGATACGCTCCAGAGGCTAGATTTACCGCCAGAAGCGCTGTCAAGAGTGCACAAGATTAAAAACCCAGGTCGTTGTCAGGCCTTCTGGGAGATCTTTAAGAAATGCGGTTGTCCAGACAGCCCATTTCTCCACGGCTATGATAATTGGACTCTGAGGAAGTCCAAGTGTGACTTACCTGTCCACAAAGCCTCAGCCGGAACGTGCAGCGAAGCGTACACTACGACCAGAGTCTAGATAGAAGGCACACTGCTGTCAATTTTCCACGCTTAGAAGTATGGCTTCACTACAGAATACCAGTTAGCTTAGGTTACTCCAGAAAAAAAGAAGATTGACAGCTGCCTGTGGCCGCCCCTGAGCACAAGTTAAAATAACAGTAATCACCCAGTGTTTAAATCAATAATATGCAATTCAAGACAGAACAGAGCAAGCTTGATGCGAATCCAAGATAATGATTGCCAACGCCCGGTCCAAAGGTGCCAGCCCATGGCCTCTAGTCCTCCTTCATCTCGGCGTAAGCCAAGTGCGGCTTCAAGTTCTTCTCCCAATTCCCCCGCTTCTTCTTGCCATCCTTCAGCCAGCAGTTGCCTCCAAAGGTCTTCACGTACTCTTGAAGGAGGGCCGAGAACACGATGCTCCTGCACCTGCGCACGCTCTCCTGGGTCTGGTTGAGGTTCGACATGCCGACGCACGCAAGGAGACAGTCGTCGATGGTGTAGGCGACGATCCCTGCAATGTCAGAGACTACGCCTCCGCCTTCAGCCTCTGAGCCGCCTTCCGCGTCGAGGCCGCACCGCATGTCGAAGGTGTAGCCGTCGGGTGCACCGACATCCTTTGATCTCCCTTCCGGGGGGCAGTCGAGCGTGAGGTTCCCGACCAAGTCGGCTGGCTTGGGGGTGTAGATGACGGTGCCGTCATCGTCAATGGTGGTTTCGTTCCACGAGCTCGCAGTGTCATTTAGAGTCTCCGCCGGGGCAGAACACGCACTGGTCTCAGCAGGGGGAACTGGGCAAGTAGAACTTTGAAACAAAACGCGCAAAGATCAGCATTCCACCTTGGGATAGTGATGGACCATTTCTCACCTCTGGCAGCTGGACAGTGCCGCCCCGAGGCCTCCTCCGACTCCACCTCCAACGACAACGGCCGTCACGACGGCAACCAGAACCGCGAACGTCCAAGCTCCGAGTCCAAAGGGTATTCTTTGGTGCTGCTGCTGCTGCGACTGCTGTTCTGCCCGAGTGACGAAGTGGTCACTGCTAGAGTTGTACTGGGCTATGACCTCGGGTGCCTTGGAGGGATCAGCCGAATGGTCAACGTGGAGTCCGTCGCTGTACTGGAATGTTGCCATATGGACGTTTGTTCGTAGATAGACTGGGGTGGGGGAAGGGGACCTGTTCGTTGGAGCGAACGGCGCATGGCCGGTTGGTGGATCTTGAGAAAAGGAAAAGTGAAAGGTGGGATATTGGCTTGATTAACGATCGAGAGAAAGGTTTGAAAGAAAAAAAACAGGGTTGACGGGGATTTGAAAAACCATCGACTCGTTTATACAGGAAAGCCAAGCTGGGAGGATTCTGAGGATTCTGCAGTGCAGGGGTGTCAGCCCTGGCTTCTAGGGTCGCGGCCAGGAGGTTGTCGCATTTGACCCAATGATAAACTCCATGGAACCGCGGGCATGTAAAAATAGTACACGATCTTGCCCTGGTCTCGACATACCTGAAACATTGTGCCATAGCCGAGAACAAACCAAGAAAAGTGTGCCAATTCTGGGCGTTGAGGCAGTTCAGCCCACGAGCCGACTTCTAACAAGCCGGCATCGCCTCTCATCCGGCCTGCTGGTCATGACGTCCGCAAATCCCTCGCAGAGCAGAAGCGGACTTTAGCATCACCCGTCAGGCCAGTATGGTTTTTCACATCCATATCTGCGCGGACCACTTGGATGAGCATTTATTCCGGCTGTGGCGGCATAGACAGAGGCTATCCACTTGTCACACGGTCTACAGCGATCTGGTTGTAATTTAAATGCAGAATCCTGCGGAAGACCCCTGTGGACTAATTTGATCTCGTCAAACTACCGACGTCCCGAGACCGGCATGGGGATTGCCTGCCCATACTGCAACGTATACCTCCGTCCCTCACTATTCAAGGCTTTTCTCCACAGGACTGAAGCACCGTCGATTAGGAGAGACATGATAAGGCTATGGACCTATAAAAGAAAAGACCCACGGGTCCAGCACAGAGTTACTTTATCCACTACGATCGGCATAATTAGCCGAGTTGCACCAAAATAGGCGGGTGAAGAACCGATCTGGTAGTGCGAGGACCGCTAAATTTGAGAGATCGCAGCATGCCATCTCCATGGAAAACGAGAAAAAACTTTGAACGTCTAAGATAGTCCATGTTTAATAGTCCCTATACTCACCTAGTAAAGGGAAACAAGACCGAATTTTAACTCATTCTAGGACTCAGTATCACTCGATTTATAGCTATTCGATAGTAGGAAAATAGATATCGACAGTATTATAGTTTGCCGTAAGAGGATTCTATTAATGTGCAAAGGAAATTAGGCAGATAGCACTTAGCTATTGGCCGTCTTATTTAACTTATAGAGGGCCGTATGCAAGCAGATAGGCTTTTACGTTATATCTCCTTCTGCTAGGCTAGATGACGCCCTATTTGTAGCAAAGAAGACGCAAGATCGTTCCTTGAAAACCTTCAGGCCGCCTTTAATAACAAAAGGCAGCTATATAATGTGCGATGGGAATATCCTCTGCTTTGAGAGCAATAGTCAAACTGGTAGAAGTATTCACACTTTGCTAAATATTTTGCGCTGGAGTGGGACCCATCCAATGGTCGTTCACTTTTGGGATTTTGCGTGGGTAAGGCTGGTGCTGAACGTACTACATAGATCCTAAACTTCATCTATCTAATTACCTTGCTGGAGGCAAACTAAGAAACTCCCACCAAGTCCTTCTTTACGTTCCACATAAACCAAGAGCCATAACGACCGACTGAACAAATATCCCTCTACCCCGACAGCCACGGAAACTCCAGAACTCACGCATCTTTAGCCCAAGTCTCCCACTCATAAGCAGCGAGCATAAATGGCCCAACACCGTTTTGGCCATTCAAAAGAGCCGGCCTACTAACGTAGTACTAAGACATGTCAGCTCTGGCCCTTTACTGACGTAGCTTGCGCTGCTTGCAGGATACTCACCTCAAACGTCACATTGGCATTGAGCAGGCCGCACTCAGCGACGGTGCCGCTAAAAGTCACTGTACCGTCCTCATCTTCAGTGACAAAGTTGTCAACCAGACTGAGGTAGGAATCCTTGGCCGTATCGAGAAACTCGTCTCGATCAAGGTATCCCAGGTCAACTCCCTTGAGCAACCCCCAGGTGAACATGGCGGAACCGCTGGCCTCGATAAAGTTCCCCTCTTGCCCGGGATACGGCTCATTCATGACCTGCCACCAATTCCCAGAATCCGGATCCCGCGCCCTCTTTAGTGCCCCGGCGAGGGACTCGAGGTACCCGAGCAGCTGATCACGACCCGGATGGTAGGAAGGGAAGAACTGCAGGGTCTCAACGAGGGACATGAAGTACCAGCCCACGGCACGACCCCACACGTTGGGTGCTCGTCCTGTTTCAGGGTCAGCCCACGGTGCTGTACCATCAACCCAACCGTGCACATGGAGGCCTGAGGTTTTGTCGCGTGTATTGGTGTCTATGAGCTCATATTGGAGCAGGATGTCATCCCAGGCTGTTTCGTTGTCGGCATCGAATAAATGCGTCCACTTGGCGTAGAAAGAGTCGGCCATGTAAATCCCATCCAGCCACATTTGGTTTCGAAAGAATTGTTGATGCCTTTTCTCTGTTAGAGTAGAGGAGCGTATAATATTCATCGATCACTCACCAAAACCCTCCAGAGGGTGACCGAGGATAAGAGTTCAACATGGCCCGGACTATATCGGCTGCGGATTTATACTTTTCATCCCCAGTCTGGTCGTACAAGTAGAGATAGTTGTGTCCCATGCGGTATTCGTCAAGGATGAATCTCGTGTAGTTCAAGCCTTTGATGGTGCCGTCCTCTTGAACAACCGGGCCTTCGATCTGTCCCTTGTACCAGTCCAGGTACTTTTCGTCCCCGGACAGCTCGTAAGCCTTCTCAAATCCCAAGTAGAGAACAGCGTCCTGGTATCCAAGGTCTGGATTAATGCCATTGGCAATGATGGTGTCGGCCATCTGCGTCAAGTAGGAATGGCCATGTTGCGAGGCGGCAACTCCGCCGATAAGGCAGAACAACGTGGTCTTCATTGAGGCAATTGAAAATTGGGAGTTGCCAGAGGCAGACTGCGGTTCAAAAGTGTATGCTCGGAAGCGGGCCTAGAAAGTTGAAAGTTGAACCGCGGGCATCTCCATACGAAATCACTGACGGCGGCATGTCTATATAGACGGCTTATGGCCTCGGCGGGTGACATTCAATGGCACGTTACAACACAGACAAGAGGGGGAAAAGAGACAAAAAGCTGGTTTTCTCGTCCACGAACCTCCACGAGCCTGCGTCTTCTGTCGTTGTGTCTTGTGTAGGATCGCATTGGATGCCGGGCTATGAAACAGGGTACTTGACGATCAGCGGAAAGATATGTACCGATACTTGTCGCAGGTGTGGTATCCCGCGGGCAGATGGGTAGCTGTACATATGGGACCCGCATGAAGGTTAATTAATATATTCGGCCCGCGCGTGATCATTCGCGCATGATGGAGTTCGATGATCTCCCTCGTTGCAGTCAAGCATCACACCCGTCGCAGGCAAGGATTGAAGCCAATCATAGTTAAAGCCGCCCGGTATTAATCTCAAAAGGCCCTGACTGATGCCCTGCATCATTAGCCTAAATGCGGCATGATGGAGAGGAGTCTTGTTCAAAACGTTACCGAGGTAAAGAGGAGAGGATGTGGCTGGCATTGCCCTCAGTGCCGCCTTTGTTGGTTGAACACACCGACGTTTACAAGTTGGCAAAACAGACTTGATCCTAGACTTATTGTGGGGGAATGCGTTGTTTTCAATTTGGAAACACCACGAGGCTGGCGATCCTTCGAGTGACCTCCACTATGACGGACTCTGGCCGAAAGGGCAACGAGGTTCTGGTGGTGGTTATCTGAGCGAGTTTCTAGATATTGTTTATACTCATGTCTATGCGCACAGGCACTGAGCTTCTTGGATTGAGAAGAACTGGGATTGAGCAATGTTTGGAAGAGAATAGAAGCTGAGGGTTCAACTCCAGGAACAAGGCCAAGTTACGAGCGCCCTGGGGACAGGTTGGTGTGGATAAGAACTGGGTTGTCGGCCCTATCCGCCACAGCGAGGCGAAACCCGAGAGACAACAGCGTCTGCAAGGTGTCCACATGGCAAGTTTTGGTTATGTCACTGAGTCAAACTGCGCTGGCGTCGAGTCACGTTCCCAGCTTGACTCGCGCTCTGGGGTAGCCATCGGTGGGGAATGGATCGGGTGGACAAGAGTAGAGATGCCATGCTAGGCTGTGGGGACCCGAAGTACGTGTCGGAGGACTAAAGGGAAAGAATTGGTAATACTCAGTGGTGTTGATGACTGTCATGAGAAGGGGTCTGGGTTGAGGGGATTGATGGGCTGGAATGAGACCTGGGAAAGCTGAAAAGATAGAAGATTTCAGAAATCCGGGGTGTTAAACAAAGATCAAACTTGCTTTGGGT
Source organism: Fusarium nematophilum (assembly GCA_033030565.1). NCBI lineage: Eukaryota > Fungi > Ascomycota > Sordariomycetes > Hypocreales > Nectriaceae > Fusarium > Fusarium nematophilum. The sequence goes on along the minus strand of JAVIXY010000048.1, from coordinate 22,566 downwards.
ATATTGTAGCAAGTGTGGAAAGTCTAGAGACAAGCAGCAAGATATACAATGGGAGCAGACAACAAAATGAGGGGGTAACACGACAGGCCTTCCACGACCACATCCGGCAGCTGGCTGCATTCAACTTGAGTCTGTCTAAACCTAAGGAGACTTGCCATCTTTAAGGGGCAGAAGGCTGCTGCCCAACCTATGGCTATGGATTCGAGCTTTGGTGCACATTCACCTGGGAGCTGCGAAACACTTGTGCAGCCCCGGAGAAAGCAACAAGCCGATCTTTCTCAAACGTCAGCTCTGTCTTGGCGTATCCCGCAACCACATCCCACCTGGACCGAGATGGACCCGAAGCTGCTTCGCCTCCTCTCTTGTATTGTCTTTCAGCACCTCCGCATCCTCCACCCATGCATCACAGCCGAAATCTTTGGGTACTCCCTCCGGGAAAGTCTCGCACGCCACAGCTTCTCACGACAATTCCACCAAAGCTGCATGCGGCCGAAGACGATGGACCGTTTCGAGAGATACCACTCCTGAAAGACCCATCCGCGCTTGCGTAAAGGGCAGTCTGACACCTCAAGCCTGAATTTATCGTTGCACATGATGAGGAGCCCCCTTCTTTCTCGCCATCCCAGTCACAAATAATATCCAAGGGCAATATAGAATTGGGGGTCTCCCTTTGAGGAAAATACTCCCCTGAACTGTTAGCTGGCCAAGCAGCACCTGCATTTTCTGTTTCGAACAATGTCACGGATTCAGAAGAGTGACACGAACAACGAAAGGATCGATGAAGCCTCTTTTCCTGACCCGAACCTGTAGGATCTCCTAATGTCACTGGAGAGGTCGTCGGCTGCCTCAAGGTTCGGCGAGTAGGCGACCCATTCACGGATATAGCAGTCGTCCTTTACGGCAGCCAGGAGGTCTATCCCGGATTATTGTTGGTCCTTGTTTTCAAAGTGCATCTTCCCTTTAAACATGTCGTCACACAGAGAGCAAAGCCTTGCGCGGCCTGAGGAGGGCTCCATCATACATGTCTGTCCTTGGGACATTGAGAGTGGCCGGCGTCGCGTGTTTCTATCAAGGAAAAACTAGAGAGATAGATAATGCTTCATGAGATGCTGAGCGGGTGCAGTATATCAACAACCACGGCAAGACTTCGGTAATGCTTGGCTGCGAAACTGCATGTCTTGGCATGCTTTCGCATCCGCAATGCCATAATCCCATCCCATCTTTTGTTCGTATCTCACCGCTCTTTGAGGACAATGTAGGATCCGTCGACTCAGCGGAGGCTGACGTAACCAAGCTCTGAATCTTGATCAATCTCACTCCGAGCGGAGGGAGTCGAGTACCAGGCTCTGGATGGATATTCACAGTCTTGAGAACATTCAATGACATTCTTGCACGCCTGAAGTAAACCACAGAACATAGATAGCTGTTGAAACCGTGTTTATCAGGTATTCAGTAAGCACGATCAACCCATGCTCCCACACGGCCTCTATTTGTTACTACCAGTTGCCCAGATAGCCTCGTCATCGTTCTTGTAAAGCACGACGTTGCCATCATCCTGCACAGCAACATAGGTTGTATCATCACCAGTAGGCCCAGCAGTGTTGGTGTGCCAGGTTGCCTCGGTTTCGTCGCTGGCACTAAAAGATTTCGCTCAGTTACAGTTGGGTCAATGCTGTGCGTAGACTCACTATACGACAAAGTTGCCATCTTCCTGCATCCTAACACCCTTTATGTCCCAGCGCTGCTCGGGAGTGCTCTGCCACTGATATTGGTCGTCGTAGTAGACGGCCAGTTTGCCGTCGTCTTGCATGCGGAGCTCCACTGTGCCGTCGTCGCTCCAGATGCTCTGGCCAACTAGCAGCCACTGGCCGTTGTCGAGTCTGCCCATGATGTGTGGTCGTTGGAGTTTATAGCGAAAACTTGAGTTGGATGAGGTTGAGTGTTTGCTCAGAGCCTTTGGATAGAGGGGAAGAAGGCTTGTTTTATACTTGAACAGACTAGAGAGAGCCACAGCTCCGATCAATTCGATCGCCAACAAGGCTTTGCGAGAGGTTCCGGCCAAGCTCTTGGCAACCAGTTATCATGACTTCTCATTTGACCCCTCTTTACAATGATGAGGTGGCGTCTGTTGTTCTCTCTGCCATATCCAAGACAATCCTGAGACATACAGGCTCTGTGGCGAGCTGAGGGTGGAAACTGATGCGAGGTCCTCCAGCCGGGTAGACGAGCACTTCGTAAGAGACGAGGGGCTGCGTTTTTAACATACACTGCCGATCTAATCCGGGCCGAATTGTGAGGCCCTCTGTGATAGAATGCCCTCCGAGACCTCCACTGCATACGGGCACCGATCACCTTGACAAGCACATCAACAAACAGACAGAGAACCAAGTCCCAAGACTGATAAGATAACTGGAAAGAAAGACAGCGCAGACATGGCGGATGGTAAATGAATCAAGATCGTCAACGTGCTTTTTATCAAACTCCCCACCGTCTGCGCCAAGACCGCTCAGCCAGTCAGCCACACAAATAGACGGCAAAGATCGTCGACATATATCAAAGACAGGCATCAGAGCTTTCGGGCTGCCATTGGACGCTGCCTTTCACGAGGCCTCCGTGTCAGCCGGTGAGAATGCGACACGTCAACGGGGCCTGCTCGTACTTGCAGCTAAGCCGAGGGGGTTCTGCATGTCTCAGCGTCGGATGGAGAGTTGAACCTTGAATACGGAGCCCAGGTGCGTTGCCCTGGTGGGCTTGCGTGCTTACCAGTAACTGCCCGGCGACCTGACTAAGAGTTGACTAGTAAAAGGCACGGCGCGAGGTTGAGGAGGCACGGGGAGCAAGTCAATGATGAGGGTAATAGTGAAAGTACTCATGGTGTTCAAAGTTAATGCCTATGCAACAGCAAGTTGAATTAAGGCCGATGACGACAGGCAGTCTGCATATCTCGCCGAAAGTTTCTTTCCACCGACGGCCCAGGTTGTCTCACTCTGGCTTCCACCGCCACACTAACCCAAGCACCTTGTTGTCCCAGCAGCTTCCCCCCCCCTGGTATGATAGATGAGGCTGCATTGGTGGCTATATATTCTCGAACGGGGTCCTTGGCGTCGACCTTGCCGATGATGATTCTGACGGGAGGAGAAGACGATATTGTAAATTAGAGTGGTCTATCAAGGTGGAAGGGAATGACCCATGCCGTATTCTTTTTCATCGTGGAAGCAACCCGCTTTAACGGAGCAGGCAAGCAGAATAGATAGAGAGTTGAGTGACAGTACCCTCTTAGATAAAGGCAACGGTTGCGAGAAAACTCGAGCGTCCTGGACCATTTTAAGCACTTAGGCCAGGGTATCGAGGCTGTCTTCAATTCTGTATGCGTTGAACTTTTGAGGGACATCGGTGGAGTGTGCATCAGATGCCGCAATGTCGATGCTGACGTGAGAAACAGAATCATTAGTAAATGAGAAGCCTTAGATATTTATACAAAAAGACTGATACTAACTATTGAGGTTATCAGTATAGGTTCTGAGATCAATCCTCGGATAGTGAAAACACATACCATTTCCACGAAAAGACCGTCATCCAACTCGGTAAGATTGTATTGTGCCCCATCACCAAAAGCCAAGATAGATGGCTTCACGGTTTCGGCACAGCCTTCCTCGACACTCTTGGAGCGCTTGGAGAGAAAATTATAGGTACCGCCTCCGTAATTCGTGTCTCATGCGAATGCTTTTGCGGCCGCGGCTGGCCTCGGACTGTACTACCGAACCGCACCGGGGACCCCGATGGCCCCGGACCGAGACGTCCCATCCGTTTGGGATCTCTCTGAAATCAATGCTGTTGAACGGGCTCCCTGATCCTGAAACCCCACAGCAGGTATTAGGATTGATGTTCGCGCAGTGGACATTATTGCTACCGCTCTTCCAGCCGAGCCAGATGTCGATAGCGGAGGCACTGGCAACGAGGCTGAGGAAGACCTGGAGGAACAGCATATTGGGCAGGTGGAGAAATAGTGCATTGATAGGATATAGAGGTAAGAGAGTGGATGGTAGAGATGGAGATGGAGAATGGGATACGCAAGGCAGAGGCTGGTAGGAGGGAAAACTGCTGCATATTTATACTTGAGGTTTGACCGGTGAACGGCCTTTAGGTCCCTGGTGACTCGCAAACTTGGCCTGTCGGGCCATAACCCCGGCCGCCGACTTGTTCACAAGTTCAAAGCCCTCATGGAGAATGGGATCAGTCCGAGACACCCAGAGCCTGAAAGATGCAGCTACAACCAATGGGGGTAGTAAGCATCGATGCAGATCGTACTTCTTCTTGGCATTCTTGTGAGACCTGTGGGCAGTGTCAAAGATTCTGAATTCTCAGCGGGGGTAACGGGACGGGAGCCTTGCCGTCGCTTGAACACCTCCATCCCACAGGCAACTCGACAATTCCACCGAGAGCCTCCTGGCAGCACCTGAGACAATGACTTTGAAGTCATCTGTCGTATCTGAGTTACATCTTTCAAGGGGCTATGGGACGCAGAGGGTGAACAGAAGACAGAGGCAGAGCTATCATAACATGTAACCGACGCGAGTGGGCGATGAACCTCGGAGGCCTGGCGGACTCAACATTGATTGATCGTTTTAGGCGGTTCGGGCCGCTCGGAAATATCAACCCAGTTGGCTAGTTTAAACGATGCGTGTTACTGTTCAGGATGTTCTGCCGTGTGTTAGTCTCGCCCTGAAAACCAGAGTTACACTTAGCCGGACTGTCTTACATATGTTTCCTGAGGAAGCCTATGTTGCCCAACCTCAAACGACGGGATGGTGTCCCGTCTCGGAACCAACGTCCAGGCAGGATGCACGTCTTTAACAACACAAAGAGGGGCCATTTAGTCATAGTTGTGGCGCAATTGCAGTGCAATTAAGGTGGATGATGGAGGGGGCGGCGCCCAGTCATCATTGACGACCAACAGCCCGAATTACCTCGTCATCGCTCCCCAAGACCGAGAACCCCGTCACTGAGGAGCCCTGCATACTTGTCCAAGCTCTCACCGACAACGGCCATTAGCGGCCAGACACTGTTACACTGGCTAAACATTTTGGCATGAATCTCAACTATCCCCATGGCCAGATATCTTAGAGCGGTCCGCGACAGTTCGCCCTGTAACTCAGCATGTGAGGTTAAACAGTGCCTGCCGCCTGCCGCTTGTATCGAGACCTGGGCCTCAGATGCAATGGTCCATATCCATCTGACCAGTTGGCGCTCAGTCGCTGAGGGGCTTGTGAGCACGGGGGCGCAATGAAGTGGTTCAGGATGGACACTCACTATGGAGGTCCGAAGGCTGGCACAGTGACAGAGACCAAAGCCATTTGCTTAAAAATATTGTGCATTCGAAGTAGCAGATGCAATGCTGGATGCTCCAGAGGTAAGCCTGGCAGTTGGAAAGGTAGCAGACGCCTAACTGAACGGGAATATTGAGGATATGAGCCGAATGCAGGAGGGCTTGGGTCAGGTGAGGGCCTCTGCCGGGGGAGCAACACTCAAGTGCGTCGAGGGCAATCTTTGCTGGCTCGCTGCACTGGAGTTGGTGATATCGTCCCATATCAAAGTAGGTTCGAATGTGTGCTAGGCCGAGGAGCGACATGGCAGACCAGGACAGCGAGTCCTTGGGATTTCGCAGATCAAGGACCGATTCGGGTGCTCTCTGCCAGGCGTCTTTCCAACGATCTAAAGACACTTGGAACAGAGGAGCATCCTCCATTGGCGAACAGTCCATCGTGGGCTCGAGAAGTAGCTGACGTGCAATAGTGAGTCGTTGCAAGAGGGCATGGATCAGGATGTAATTGCCAAACGGTGACGTGACTCTGACATTGGAACCTTCAGAGGTCCGTAGCAGACGAACAAAGGCATTTTGGAACTCAACAGGGGCTAAAGCTTTGTTCCGAGAGCTTCTCCACTCCCGAGGACTGGTCGATATCCATTCTTTGCAAGAAGTCGGGAGTCGAAGGCGGATCTCGTAGCTCATCAGTGCCGGGGGCGTCTTGAAAGCCAGGGTCTGCAGGTTCAAAAAGCAAAAGACACCAAGTTTTATCCGCCGACTAGTCTCTTTCGTTGCCCATGCATGCCAGTCATCCCCGTCATCCGCTTCGGTCTCGGACAGCCCGCAGTCACGGGCGTGCTTCACCAGCAAGTGTTGATACTCGATGGCCTCCTCTACCAGCAGCTCGTCTCGTTGCCAGCTGGCGAACTCTGCAAGCAATAGCAGCGCACCCAGAGTTCCCGATCGGACAAAGGCAGGAGACCTCGGCGTTGAGTGTAAACTTGATGCGGTGGCGGCGCTGCTACGGTCCCTTTCCTGCAGCTTGCGCCGGTGGAAGATGATGGCCCTGCTCGCGCGGTACAAAGCCAGCCCACCCACATGCTCATAGCGATACTGGGCACCAATAGCCATGACAGCCATGACCAATTCGGGAACCTCTTTGTAGTTCGTTATGGAAAAAGTCGGCATGTGGATGAAAGGGTGGTGATGTGAGAAGCCTTCAACATATCCCGCAATATACCGCGACATGGTTATCCGAGACGGCATAACGAACCCCTCGAGAATCGAGGAGAAAAGTTCGAGATTGTCTTGAAATTCGACTCGTTGATCCTCAGTTACCTTCCACGGCTGGGTGAATGTCTTCATCTGTTGATAATGATCTGCAAATGGTCAAAAAGATTTGCCTCCTATGTAGAGAGGAGAAGTCAGAGCCGTACCATTGCTTGCTATGTTATGGTCCATGTGAACCTCAGTCGTCGAAGCACACTCGTCGTTGATGCTCGAAAACATCGTGTCGGCTGAAGCGTGTGTGGCACCGGTCGAGGTTTGGGCCGTCGTTGGACTCGTGTCCATATCTGGTCTGGGGGACTCGGCGCCCTCGTCATTCCTGCTCGGTGATGACCCTGAGGGATACAAAGGCTCCAGGTCCAGGTCGAAGTCGAAGCCAACGGTGTACAAGAACTCGGACAGGCCGTGCATGGCCTCGACGCAGCTGCCGCCAGCATTCGAGTCCACAGCGGCATCCTGCTGGAAAGCTTGCGGGTTCATGGTGCCGGGGAGTAGATCCTCATCAAAGGGACTCCGGCTGGCATCATTCTGCGCCAAGAAATCTCCAGAAATCGCGGGCATTGGAGGTGAGGGTGGTGTGTGGATCGATGAATTTGACCTGTCGGTGGCCGCGGGTCGGTTTGAGAAGTTCTCGGCATGACTGAGACGCTGGTGGCGGGTCAAGAGATCGCGACGCGAGAAAGAACGCCCACACGCACAGATGTATGGTTTTTCTTTGGTATCTTTTCGAGATGGCGTCAAACGCGCGTCAAGAGAACAAATACGGATCAGACTCACGGGTCCGTTCATGGCGACGGAGATGCTCGGTACGAGCAAAGGTACGGGCGCAAACGCGGCAGGTGGGTATAGCAGCCGTTCGGGGCGCTCTGTTGGTTACATCTGATTGCATTGAGATTGTCAATTGAGAGGGCTTGGTTGCGGAGGAGCCCAAGTTCCCGGGGCTGGAAAGACCATGGCTTGCGAGGGCGCTAAGGACGTGATTGGTTCCTTGGTAAGGAAGAGGGCAGACCGTACATGTACCGTAATCAGTGCCAAAGTTAGGCTCAGCAGAGCTCTGGATCCACTGCCGGCTGAGGAACAAAATGGAACAATCAAAGCGGTCAAGGGAATGATTCGACTCTGTGAGCCAAATAAAAGTCCATCTTATTTCCCGATAATTCATGAATAAGCCACTTGACCCTGACATGGAGCCGGCGACGAGCCCCAGCGGCATGGGGACCTTGGAGACTTCCTCGACTCCAACCTGACAAATCCATACTTGGAGACTGTGTGAACACGCGCCAGAGGCACCGTGCCTGCTCACGAATATCGCCGGATGGACACAATACATCGATCGGCCGTGTGCAAAACACCCATCCTTGAATCAACCAAGCATGCTCCTAGGTTATTCCCACCGGGAGTGCACCAATCTTTATGTCATGTTGAGAAGTGTCCCAATCTTCCCGCCCGCGGACATTCCAGAGAATTCAATGCGCAAATCGGACTCTGTCCAGGTAGTCAGAAGCTGTTGACGTATTTCAATGAATGAAAATCATGTCCAATCTCCAATATTTCCAAGCCTATTTGAGCCAGTTCGCATATTACTTTCGGCATGTTGACAGAAACTGCGTCAAGCCACCGATACCAGGAGGTGGTGCGGCTTCCCGTCGCCTTTGACTCGGCGCTGCCTGCACCCTTGGACCCCATCACCGCCGCAGACTACGCGGACCTCCATTCGACAACAGCGCGATTCCGATCCCCTTACAACTGGTCCCCCGCGAGAAAAAATGCAATCGTCGCCATCTCCTGCCTAACGACAATATTCGCCTCATTCGCCGCCAGCGCTTATGCACCTGCCAAAGACCAGCTGATGGAGAAATGGCAGCTCCCGACTGTAACAGTCCTCACCGGCATCCCGGTCTTTACAGCTGGCTTCGCTCTGGGTCCCATGATTCTCGCGCCCTTGTCCGAGGTCAAGGGGCGAAAGCCTGTCTTCGTGAGCACCGGTGCTTTGTTCGTGGTCTGCACGATCGGCTGTGCCATGACCGATTCCTTCGCTGGGTAGGTTCTTCGGTGCCAGCCCCTGAACGGAAAGCTGACCGTGTCGCTCGCATTCAAGAATGCTCCTAGCCCGGTTCTGGGCCGGCATCGGCAGTTCCACGTACTCGACACTGGTTGGCGGCATCATCGCAGATATCTACCGCCCTTCCGAGAGAAACACGGCCATGGCGATCTTCTCGGGCGGTGCGTTGTTTGGTATCGGATTCGGCCCTCTCGTTGGCGGATTCATTGCTGAGCATACGTCCTGGACCTGGATCTTTTGGCTTCAGGTGATGGCGAATGCCATTCTGATGGCAGTTTTCGTTTTTGTAGTCCCTGAGACACGAGAGTCGGTATGGCTCGCCCGGAAAGCCAAGCACCTGAGCAACTGGTACCAGGGTCTTCACGAGTCGGGGCGAGTTGTTCTCGAAGTCATCCCGAGAGATGGATCCCAGCGCATCAGAACATCTCGGGTCCATTGGTACGTTGCTGATCAAGAATCGGCAAAAGACTTGGCCGGGCTCATCACAGGCTCCCTGGTCAGGCCTTTCCAACTGCTTCTCACCGAGCCCGTCGTCTTCTTCTTCTCTGCATGGGCTGCCTTCAGCTGGTCTGTCTTGTACATCATGTTGGCAGCCGTTCCGACAATGTTCACACAGGTGTACGGCTGTTCCCTGTCAATGGCCGACGCCACTTTCACGTCAGCGTGCGTCGGTTCCATCCTGGCGACTCTGGTTGGCATTTATCAAGAGCGCTACATCTCCTCCATTCCCTTCAAGGCCTCCGATCCCTCGTGCCCTGAGAGGAGGTTGTACTTCAGCTGCATGGAGAGCCTTCTGCTGCCTATTGGGCTCTTCATGTTCGGCTGGTCTGCGGCGTCAACAGTCCACTGGATTGTTCCAACTGTGGCCATCGGCATTGCTACTGCCGGCATCTTCTCCGTGTATCTTGCTGTCTTCAATTACCTGGCTGACGCCTATCAAACCTACGCCAGCTCGGCAATCGCAGCGCAGAGTTTCTGTCGCAACGCCATAGGCGGGATATTGCCGCTTGTTACAAACAAAATGTACTTCTCGCTGGGATATGGTCCTGGGTCAAGCTTGCTCGGTGGGATTGGTCTTCTATTCAGCATTGAGCCTTGGATCCTTGTCTATTACGGGGCCCAGATCAGATCACGCAGTCGTGTCGCGAGACTCTTGGAGGGGAAAGCTTAAAACATGGTAGTTATGATTCGATTCAATGACTGTTGGGAGTGTATGAGCCCGTATGTCTCGCGGTCCAGGCCAGTCAGTGGCCCGGTGTTTCAACCCCAGATATGACGGCCTTGCCAGTATGCTTGCCAGCCCAGACCCTCTTGTAGACCTCGGGGAGCTGCCGGAGCGAGAAGACGGCGTCGTCAAGAACAGGCTTGATGTTCGTCGCTTCAATCGCCCTGACCATGTCTCTGATTTGTTCACGACTACCGACCTCAACCCCGCGAACAATGCATGCTCCGATGAGCGGCTGAATCCAAGATGGCGCGTCGGGGTCGTTCTGTTGACCCGACAAGAACCCAATGACATCGATAACGCCCCCTCTGGCGACACACTTGAAGGATTGCTTGATGGTAGTTTGGCCGCCGACCTCGATGACGTGGTGGCATCCCAAGCCTCGTGGCGTCAGGCTTCGCGCTGTCTCGCCCCAGTCGGGGTCCTCCCTGTAGTTAAGTACATGTTGGACCCCGAGCTTCTTCAAGACCTCGGCTTTGGCATCGGAAGACGTAGTAGCAATGACAGTAGCGCCGGCAGCGAGTGCGAATTGGGTCGCAAACATGGAGACGCCCCCAGTGCCCTGGACGAGGATCCAGGAGCCAGGTTTGATGGGATTGCACCCATACAGGGCGTTCCAGGCGGTGAGACCTGAGCAGACCAGCCCTGCCGTCTCCCCATAAGAGAGGTTATGCGGCGCCTTGGCAAGTGCCCGCTCATTAAAGACAGCATACTCGCACAATACGCCTGGGGCATCGCTCCCTGGAGTGCCGCCACCCGTCTCTTCGTCGGGGGCTACGCCGCTGTCGAAATGGGGGTAGTAAACAGGAAAGACCCTATCGCCAACAATAAAGTCTTTGACCCTGTCTCCGATGCCGATGATCTCTCCAGCGGCGTCAGAGCCTGGAATGGCTGGGGGTGTTTCGGGTCGCCATGGGTAAGTCCCGTTTGCAACTGGTCTCAAGTTTAGTATCTCGTACCGGTGGAGAGAGTGCGCAGGGGATGACGAATTACTCGCTAACTCTGGGTAGTTGATTGACCAGGCATGGAATTTGACAAGAACGTCGTGGTCAGACACCGGCGGGAGAGGGGCCGCATCCACCCAAGAGAGGGCGGAAGAACCGTCATCGGGAGCGGTGCCACGCAAGTTCCACGCTTTTGTGTGAAGAGGCAGAGTCATGGTGTCGTTTTAGTCCTAAAAGTTGAATACAATGGAGCCGTTTATTGGATTAATGCCGTGGCATTAATACGAGGGTCACGGTGTCCTCTTAAATAGCTCCACTTGGGCCTCCATTTGATGACTTCACGACCTCCAAGCTCATTATTAAGCACCCAATTTGTCATGAACTTGGCTCTAAATCATTGCAGAGCATCTTTCCGAACCGGGTCTTGGAGAAGCCTTTCTCTCGACATAGAAATACGGGGGGCCAAGCCCACACCAAAGGATACCACGTTCGTCAGCCAAGCCCCCGTCGACCACCATGGCCGCCGCAGCCTTATTCCAACCGTTGAAACTGCAACGAGGGCCTCCTCTTAAGAACCGACTCCTTCTTGCGCCCTTGACGAACTGGCAATGCAACAGCGACGGCACCGTTTCTGACGCCGAGATCAAATGGCTGACGCGGTGCGCCGCTGGCAACTTCTCCATGGTCATGACATGTACGGCAAACGTCCACGAGTATGGAAAGGCCTTCCCAGGCCAGATGGGCATTTACAGTGACAACCATATCGAGGGGTTACGCCAGGTCGCCGATGCCATCCGGAAGCATGGCGCTGTGTCGTCTGTTCAGCTCCACCATGGAGGCGTCAGGGTGAGCCCAGAGCTTGGCGGAACCCCTGTCGGCCCTTCGGACATTCCGTCAATCAGCGCGAGGGGTTTATCGCTGGAGGAGGTTGAGGCTCCTCGGGATGACTTCATCGCCGCCGCCGTCCGCGCTCAGACAGCTGGGTTCGATGGCGTCGAGGTTCACGCAGCCTTTGGGTGGATCTTGATGCAATTCTTGTCTCCTCTGTACAATCACCGCAAAGACCGGTATGGTGGTTCTCTCGAGAACCGGTCAAGACTCCTTTTCGAAGTGCTTGATGGAATCCGATCTACGTGTAACCCCGAGTTTCTGATCGGGCTACGGATATCTATGGAACGTCATGGCATGCTGCTGTCCGAGGTCCAACAGATCGCTGCCAGGGCATTGAAGGAGGAGCAGATCGACTACCTGGACCTCGCCCTCTGGGATCACGCGAGACTCGCTCAAGAAGAGGGATTTGACGGTCGGACGTTGTTAAGTGTCTTCACCGACCTTCCCCGCTCGGCAGTACGCATTGGAGCTTCGGGCAAAGTCATGACGGCTGAACAAGCTGTGGACATTCTCGAGGCTGGCTGCGACTTTGTCATGATCGGCAAAGCTGCCATTCTGCAGTCGGACTTCCCTCGAAAGGTTCAGCAAGATGCCGGCTTTCGGCTGCCCCAGCTACCTGTTACGCAGGGGTTCTTGAGAGAGCAAGGCCTCAGCGCTAACTTTCTCGACTACATGAGAACGTGGGAAGGTTTTGTGGCATACGACGGTGATAGCTAGTTTAGTACTATTGATCGTCGATAGGTGAACGAAGGACGAGTCTCGATCTTTTCCCCTGCAGATTCCGTTAAAAAGCCATCCAAGGGTCACTTGCAAGGACCCTCTTTATGGGACTTCCGAGATTGGCAGTCAGCCGTGAGTGAGAAGTGCCCGCGAATGCCTTAAAGTGCGTACTGGCTTTTCTCTATACAGTCTCCGACTGCCTACCTTTATGGATGGCTGTTGCCAAGCGTGTTATTACTAGATGGAGGTATGGACGGGGCCAGCCTGGAGCGCCCCGCCCAATGTTCGCGCATGCGCCGATGGCCAGAGCCTTCTTTCTGCTGTACATCACAATACCAGCCGGTGAATGCAGCTCCGAGGATGGCGCCAGCGGAGAAAGACCAAAGAGGGCACCGATGATATTGTTGGTGTGCGAGTACAAGTCACCTTCGGCGGGATCTGTCGTCAGGCCAGAGTATTGGTACTAACCTGGCTCACCAATGGCGAAAGTGATGATGCTAAAATCGTATCTGAAGGAAATGCTTCCCAAGCCTAGGGATAAACAATCTAGACAACGATTAGGCCGGCGAGCTTTACATAGACCGTTGAATTGCCCCATACCGCGGCATTGTACCACATCCAACGATGGCCACTTGTAATCATATTAAAAATTGATTTTGGAGCCTTTTAATATTTGAAAGGTCGGGAAAGTCTACATCTTCGAAACAGGCGTAAGGCTGGGACTTGTGATATCTTCTGAAAGGACGATGGTATACGTGTCACTTGAATATCTTACACCCGACGTAAAGCCTTCACGTCCTGAAGTTGTGATCACACCTCTCGTGCGGGCGTCGCTATCGAAATATGGACGGTAGTTTGGATTGTCTGTACCAAGTATCTTTCATAGCACATATTTGATGTTGACTACCAAGGAGCCCACTATCGTCCTTAAAACAGGTTTAATCGCCCACTGATCAGTACCCCCAGCCTCGTGCATGTCACTTTCAGGGTGATTTAAAGAGTGTGATAAGGACTCAAAAGACCAGAAGAGAAAGATCAAATTGATAAGGAGGGTGATAACGCCTTCGTCATGGTCCAGGCCTGGATTTCTCCGTCTCCAAATCTTCAAGCCAAGTTCGAGCCTTTTATCAATCGGAAAAATTGTTGGGTAAATCATTGTGTAGACAACGGGTTATGCAGCTGGAAAGTTTATTCTACGTGGTGCTGTCGCGTTGGGTTTGTCTGAAATGCCGGGTATTGTGTAGGTAATTGTGCCTTTGCTCTCGTGCCCAGCCCTCCGGCGGAAAGGCCACCAACTACAACAATAGACAATGGATAATGCAGCTCTAGCTTCTGGAAACGACTTCCATCGTCCAGTCAAGAAGAAAAGGTGAAACGCGAAGCTGTATAGCGGCAGTTCCATATCAAGTGGTAGAGCAAGTCCGCAGCACTACAAGCCGCCGAAATGTTCACTGGATATTATTGCCTGAAGACCAATCCATTGCCCGACGGACCGGGTGGGTGTGAACTCAACAGTTTCATAGTGCATATAAGCGGTTGTCACACAGTCCCCAATGGTCCATTCTTGTGGGTAATCCCCCCCGAGCTATTCGCTATCAAGGGACGTCCATCTGATTACGTGATAAGCAAGCGACCGTGGTCAGAGAATTAGGCTCTTATCATCATCAGGTTCGGGTATCAGCCATTACTATCTCTGCGCCAACCAATCTCGCGCTCTCCAAGGCGCTTCCCTCAGTGAGGATAACTCAGCAATAGGCCAGATGGGGATGTAGAAGAAGTGTCACAGTGCTATCACGGTTGAATGTTTGATTCCGAACTGGGGGTGCTCATTAGCCTTCCAAATGATCAACCTCAGAGTAATGAAGGATTGAACACACATAAAATGGCAACTGAATAGCCCATCATCGGCCAGTATCATCTCCAGTCAATCGCATCGGTCATTCCATACACAGACTTCTTTGCCTTTCATCACGTTCACCATGCCTATTGGAAAGACGGTTCGCGTTGCGGCAGTCCAGGCTGAGGGTTGCGACTTTGACCTCAAAGCTGCGGTTGAGAAAACCTGCAAACTGATTGAGCAGGCGGCTGAGAAGGGGTGCGATCTCATCGCATTTCCTGAAGTCTGGATTCCTAACTACCCCGGATGGATCTGGTGAAAGCCCTTTCACATGCATGGGAGAGTAGCTGTTGACATTGTCTGAGCAGGCAACGCCCCATCGACTGGGAGATGGTGACTGACTATATGAAACACTCTCTGAAGCGGGACAGCCCAGAGATGGAGAGAATCTGTGCCAGCGCCGCCAAGCATGGAATCGCCGTGTCCCTCGGGTACTCTGAAAATGACAACGATTCCTTGTATCTTGCCCAGTCTTTCATCGGCAAGGACGGACGACTCAAGATGAATCGACGAAAGATCAAGCCTACTCACGTCGAGCGCACCTTGTACGGAGATGGAAGTGGTGCTTCGCTACTCAACGTCGTTGACGAGCCGGGGATTGGCAGGGTTGGCGCTCTCTCATGCTGGGAGCACTCGCAGCCTCTGCTTCGATACCACACCTACTCCCAGGGCGAGCAGATCCATGTTGCTGCCTGGCCGCCTATGAACTATTTCGACTCTTTCCCTGAAGGATCCGCGCTTTGGTCCCAGTGTCGCGAAGGTCTGTCCACGCTTTTTGATTCTCATGTTACCTCTTGATGCGAAGTAATTGACCCAAATACAGGCGACAGAAACCTCTCCACCACCCATGCAATTGAAGGAAACTGCTTTGTGATTCTGAGCTCGTCCTTCTACACCCAGAAGGGAGTTGATCGCCAGAGACTAGGCGACGGCAAACTCTACCACATCGGTGGTGGTGGGTGCGCATGCATCATTGCTCCCGACGGTCGTATAGTCACTAAGGACCTGGGTGAGGAGGAAGAGGGCCTGCTGATAGCTGACCTGGACATGGGTGAGATCCCCAAGGTCAAGGCCATGCTCGACGTTCATGGCCCATTATAGTCGACCTGATCTCCTGTGGCTTGGTGTGGACAACAGAGAGAAGACTCAAGTCAAATCCGAGGCCGAACTTCTAAAGAAGACCTGATATGGCACCTACAATCATTCGTCCTGGTGGTGGATATTACAGCGTGGTCTAATTAGCCGAGGTTGTCCATCGTACTTGAGTTGAATCTGATTTAGCATATGGTACTGTATCTCTGGTGCTGATAATAAAGGAGATTGATTGTACGAGACTGAACTTGAATGAGAATCAAGTAACCTAGAGAACAGAAACTTATAAACAACTCTCAGCTCTCTTTACGTCAGATCCTCTGCGTGAAGTTTCTTATCCAGCTAGCGGCAGAACTGTGAGTGGGCTATATAGCTGCATGTTGATGGGTTGATAACGGGAATGCGGAGTTGCGCTCTGCGGAAATGAACTTGAGCGAGAGAAATCAATATGTGATTATCATAACTTTCAGCGGTTCTAGTACGCGAGAACAGCTTCATGAAGGTAATGAGCTAAAAACATAAATTCAACATCATAGCAAGTAGCCACATAACAGAGAGCCTTCAGATGTACTAAGAAGAAAGAGTAAAAATAAAACACAAAAGTTTCGATGTGTCCTCCCCTGTGATAGCCACCACCTCTAACACTACGCTAGACTAGGAGCCAAACACCAAGGCACGGACTTCAATACTCTCACGCTGCGCCGCTTCTGGCCGAGTTCTGGGATCTTCGAACGCAGCATGCGCCAGCCTTGCACCCCGTGCTCCTTCAGCATTCAAGCCTTGGCCGTCAAAGCACTGTAGCAATAGCCTCTCATCAGGTGTCATCCCGCTCAGGTAATGCCACTTCTGTCCTTCGTTGAACCTGACGCCAGCTGTCTGCCCCGTATACCCGTTAGGATATTTATGATGGATCGGGACAATATCTTGGTCGTCAACGCTGGGTGATGGGGCAAAGGCCAACGGGAAAGACTCTACAGGGCCCTCGTTAAGAGGCTTCCAGACGTTGATGATGCGGTATCTTCCGGCGAGGGGCTTGTCGGCGTCTTCAGGAAGATGCTTCTGGATCCTCTGGATGGCTGATGTCGCAGTTTGGTCAATATGAACCCGCGTGACTGGGCTCCGTGCCGCATCTGGCTGCGCTCGGCGGATGGTGTAGTCGAATAAGAACACCGTATGGCTACTGGGAACAGCATCCAGCAACAACTTGCGCACCTCGGGGTAATAGTTCGTTTGAATCGAGTTCTCGTCCACGAAGTCTTGCTCAGCCGAAGGAGCAACCCCTTGAACTATCGCAACGCCATCACGGTCAAGAACCACCTCCGACTCTCGGCCACGCAAGTCTTGAATGAGAACGTCTCTGGTGTCATCCGTGTAGTTGCGCTCGGGGAGGCCTTGCGGTATGATGAGGTTAACGGCTTCAGTCCCGTCGGCAGGGGCACGGAAGAAGTTGAGCTTGGCGACGGTGTCGCCACGGGGTACGGAGTCGGACGAGCTCATGGTGAAGGGGTGCGTGCGGGTACGTTCTTCGCCGATGCGGGCGCAGAAGATGAAGAGCTTGGGAAGTCCGGGATCTGATAAGGTCCTAAGTACTGGTTTGGTCCTTGTGAGCCACCGAGCTCGCACTGTCTCCAAATATAAGGGCGCCCAGCTGATGTAATCGGGATTGCTCCATTTTCGGAGACATGCCATAAGTTGAAGACAGTGCAGATGGTCTTTTTGGCCCCCTTCTTGACACGGACTAGGCAGCCGAGAAGGAGCATTAACCAACGCTTCTTCGGGAATGACCCAGGAGGCATATGGTGCGCTCATCATCTCCTTCTCCACAAGTCCATGTTCAGGATGAGTGCTGACGAGTGATCTCGGTGGCGGCCTGAGACATTAGTCCACCCATTCTTTCAGCTTCGGGAGCTCGGATCGTCACTTCGAAGCGGCGGTGTCGACACACAGCACAATGAACGGGTTCACCGAACCATTGTCCAGAGACCCCCATTCATCTTCCCCCACAGCTGGCACTCCAGGTTCTCGTGGCGCTAAGGAAGATGAATCTGGGGGCATTATCAAAACTTGAACACATGACTGAATGAAGTGAACAGATCATGGGCACATTGATAATTAAGAAGTGGGCCGATACTCTCCAGTCGTCGGCTACGTCTCCCTTTCTCATATAGACAGCTTTGCCGTCATTCCTTCCGGCTACGGGTAACACAAACCTTGGAATATATCTTGTCAATTGTTAATTTCTGGGCAGCTGGAATCATGAGCCAACCCAAGGCCGACCACGCCCCCCCACCAGGGAACCTGGAGAGCAAGCCATGGTACAAGAGACCGGAGCTTGTTCGACTCAATTCCAGCCTAATCTCGTTGATTTTCTTCGGTTGGCACCTTCTTGATCCGCTGGAGGTTGAGGCCCCTGATGACGACAACTCTTCACCAAACAGGATCTGCGGTCGGATACGGTGGCTCCATGAGTGGTGGACTGTTGGCTCTCCCCCAGTGGATGAGTTTCGTGGGTTACCCTTCGGGCCCGTCAACGCCATCTATTGGGTCTCCTTAGGCGTTGCAGTGCCAGTAACGGCATGGTCGCCAACCGCTTCGGCCGGAAAAGGACTATTTGTATCGGTTTTATTCCACTGATTATTGGAACCGCATTGGAGACAGGAGCCACCTCCGAAGCCATGTTCATCGTTGGCCGAACGGTTCTCGGAGTTCCCAGCGCCTTCTTTGGCAAGGTGGTTCCCCTTCTCGTGGCAGAATGCGCACACCCCAAGCACCGTGGTATTCTGACATCCATCTACTTCACCGGATTCTACATTGGAGCTGTCATCGCGGCGTGGACCACCTTCGGCACCCGAAATTACGACCACTCCTGGGCGTGGAGATCAGTATGTCTTCTGCAACTTCTCAGTCCTCTGGTGGGGTTACCAGGCCTCTTGACGTGCCCGGAGAGCCCAAGGTGGTTGCTGTCTAAGGGCAGAACTGAGGAGGCTCACGACGTCATTACTCGTACGCACGGAGTTGAGATTGTCGAGGCAGAAATGTCCGAGATTCAAACAGCACTGAGCCTGGAAGAGGCTGGTTCGACCTCTTACTTTCACATGTTCCAAATCAGAGCCAATCTCCACCGAGTTGCCATCACCGTCACGCTCGGCATCTTCTCTCAGTGGGTAGGCAATAACGTCGCCATGTACTACCTCCCACTGGTGCTCAACACGATTGGTATTACCGGTCTGACAGAGCAGACGTTACTTTCGGGCTGCCTTCAAGTCTGGAACCTGTTCTTTGCCGTTGCCGGTGCCGTCTTAGTCGACAAGGCTGGCCGACGGAAGCTCTTTCTCACGTCTTTTTTTATATCATGCTTCTGGGCTACATCATCATCACAGCCCTTTCAGGCGCCTTTGCAGAGAGCGGTCGCAAGAGTGTCGGCTTCGCAGTTATTCCTTTTCTATTCATTTACTACGCTGGTTATGACATCGCAATGTGAGTGAGGCAAGAGAAAGTCCATAAGAACAAAGATGGCTAATGAATGATCTATAGCACTCCTTTGATGGTTGCCTATCCCGTGGAGATTTGGCCATACCACATGCGGGGCCATGGTCTTGGCCTTGCCCGGAATTCAATGATGTTTGGCAGCAGACCCATAGCCCCATGGTATCCAAATAATTTGGAGCACGCTCGGTGACGTTGTGACTCAAGTTCAGAACGAGGCACGACAAGTCTCCAATTCCTCTCCAAGCCTCCACCTCCACCCCCACCGCGGGTACATATTTGGAGGCCTAACCGTAGCCCCGGCGAGGGAGCTAACTTGGATTGCCCCCAGTTCAGCGCCACCCAGACTACCGTACGGAGATGATGATTATCAATTGATATGAGTCGACGCTGATCGCGTGGAGATTACACAGCACTGCCGTGTCAGAGAAGGACCTGGGCATTGGAGATGTCGGGTTTGCGGTTTTGTCCACGCCACCCAATTCCATCAAGTTTCATGGATCTAGGTCAAGCAGAAGTGATATAACAAGCGGGTGCAGGGCACACCAAAGCAGTGACGACTGGCATTGACCATTAATTGTCACATTGATTCTTGACAAAAAAAAAAAAAAAACACACATTGCGTGTCTCCCGCGTAGCTGCATTGAACATGCCGTCGTTCGACATCGAGGACGTATTGGCACAGTTGACCGACCGCGAGAAAGTCTCTTTGCTCGCAGGTTCGTGGAAGCAGCTTATTCGTCATAACCACTCACTCGAAGCTAACAAACGAGATAAGGCGTCGACTTTTGGCACACAAAGGCCTTGCCGAAGCATGGTGTGCCGAGTCTCAGGCTCTCCGATGGTCCCAATGGAGTACGAGGTACACGCTTCTTCAACAGCGTTCATGCGGCATAGCATTGGGCTCAACATTTGACAAGGGCCTCATCTATGAAGCTGGCGAATTGATGGCCGCGGAGGCCAAGGCCAAAGGCGCTCACGTGCTGCTTGGTCCAACTATCAATATGCAGCGTGGCCCCCTGGGGGGGCGAGGCTTCGAGTCATATAGCGAGGACCCGGTGGTGGCTGGAATGATGGCCGCATCCTTTATCAACGGGATCCAGGATAACGGCATTGCGGTTGCGCTCAAACACTTCGTCTGCAACGACCAGGAGCACGAGCGCAACAGAGTAAACTCCATCATCACTGAAAGGGCGTTGCGGGAGCTATATCTCTTGCCCTTCCAGATTGCTGTCCGAGATTCCTCTCCCAAGTCTATCATGACGTCTTACAACAAGGTCAACGGCGTTCATGTTGCTGAGGATAAGCGCCTGCTCGGTGATATTCTTCGCAAAGAGTGGGGTTGGGAAGGACTGATTATGAGCGATTGGTGAGTAATCCCGTGCGTTGTCTGCCTCTTTATGTCAAGCGTTCTGCGGCCAGACTGACTGAAAGAGCTTTACCCTAGGTTTGGCACTTACTCGACGTGTGAGTCTCTGAACGCTGGCATGGACCTCGAGATGCCCGGCCCCTCTCGGTGGCGTGGAGAGGCAGCTTTCGTCGCTCATTCAACCAATAAACTCGGCCCCGACGTCTTGGATGACCGGGCGAGGCAGGTTCTAAAGATGGTCAAGGAAGCTGAAAAGTCCGGTGTGCCAGAAAATGGAAGTGAGACGACCAGAAACACGCCGGAAACAGCCGCTCTGCTCCGGAAACTCGCAGCTGACTCGATTGTTCTCCTAAAAAACCAAGACAGTGTTTTGCCTTTGAACAAGGAGAAGAAGGTGATCAACACTTTGCTGATCATATTGTGCAATGCGGGATGCTAACTTCTCCAGACCTTGGTTATCGGACCCAACGCAAATGCCGCCATGTATTGCGGAGGAGGCTCGGCAGCTCTTCGACCATATTACGCCGTGACACCATTGGAGGGAATTAGAGCAAAGACGGGAGACAAGGTTACATTTGCCGTTGGCGCTCACTCGCACAAAGAACTACCCGATATCGCCACGATTCTTCGACCCGCCAAAGACGCTGAGCGAAACGGCGTGACCTTTACAGCATACAATGAGCCTGCTCAAGCTGATCAAAGACACGCTCTCGACGTGCTTGAATTTGAAACAGCCAATATGATGTTCATGGACTACAATAACCCTGAGCTCAAGGAGCTGTGGCATGCTGATATCGAGGGTTTCTTGACCGCGGATCGGGATGGAGAGTTTGAGTTTGGGCTCTGTGTCTACGGGTCAGCGCAGCTCTTTGTCGATGGCAAGATGGTCATCGATGTAACCGAGGAGCAGCGTCCTGGATCGGCCTTTCTGGGTTGTGGGACGGCGGAGCAAAAATGCACCATCAGGCTCGGCAAGTCCAGGACATATCACGTCAAGCTCTCGTTTGCCAGCGCGCCAACAAGCAAACTCAGGCCACAAGGCGTGGTCTTCGGGGGCGGTGCTGTAAAACTGGGTGGTATTTGGAAAATTCATCCCGAGGATGAAGTGGCCAGAGCAACACAGCTTGCCGAGCAGTTCGATCAGGTCGTCTTGGTCATCGGACTCAACCAAGACTGGGAGGGCGAAGGTTTTGACAGAGATGACATGAAGCTTCCTTCGAACTTGGATCAGCTGGCTGCATCAGTCCTCAAAGCAAATCCCAGGACCGTCGTCGTCGTGCAATCGGGCACTCCAGTTGAAATGCCATGGCTTGACCAGACTCGGGCTCTTCTGCACGCTTTCTACGGAGGCAACGAGACGGGGAATGCCATCGCGGATGTACTCTTTGGCGATGCCAACCCCAGCGGCAAGCTAGCCCTCTCTTTTCCTACCCGCAACGAAGACAATCCCGCCTACCTCAATTTCCGCAGCGAGGCTGGTCGCGTGCTCTATGGAGAGGACGTGTACATGGGATACCGCTGGTATGATAGCATCAACCGGCCCGTCAATTTCCCATTCGGCTTTGGACTCAGTTACACGACCTTCAAGACTGATCATCTTCGTCTTTCGCTGTCTCAGGACTCGATCTCGGCGACTGTCACTGTTACAAACACCGGAGATCGAGATGGCGCCCAGGTTGTGCAAGCATACATTGCTGCGAAGACTCCGTCGATCCGACGACCGGTCAAAGAGCTCAAAGACTTTGCCAAGACCGCCCTCAAAGCCGGGGAGACACGCACCGTCACATTTGATATCCCAATCAAGTATGCTTGTAGCTACTTTGACGAGAGGAAGGACAAGTGGGTTTGCGAGAAAGGAGACTATAGCTTCTTTGTGGCCGAGAGTAGCCAGTTTGAGAGCCATCAAGTTCTTCGCGCCGAGTTCCAGGTCGAGAAGACGTTCTGGTGGTCCGGCCTTTAATTGATAGGGCACTGCGCGGCAGGGCTCGAATATTGATATCCTAGCCAGCCATAGAATAAGCTTCAGTCAATCTCCAGCTTCATCCTCCATTATCCCGCTCATCTAGCTGTTACGCCAAATACCAGAAGAAAAGCCGCCGAGGGTGAAGGACTAGAACCTAACAAGCATGTATAGATAAAAAGGATGGAGTTTAATAATAATGATGCAAGAGATAGGATCTATGCATAGATGAAAAGTGTGTATATTATTAAAAGGTCAGTCATGCTATTAAGACTAATACTAGCCTGCGCAATAATTAACTACTAATGCCACCTGAGGTCGCACTGCT